>PVKB01006770.1:0-19114 GCA_004027205.1 Ctenodactylus gundi
GCAGCGGGGGCGTGTCCTTCACGGGCCTTGGCGCGGCGTCAGCGTAGGCTTCCCCTGCAGGCCCGGGTGAACCCGTCTTGGGTGCCTGAGCTCCCCGCTGACGCCCGGTGGGAGACCCGGCCGGGCGGCACGGCGGGGTCGCCGGATGGCGCTGGGCGTCCGTGGCCTAGCGGGACTGCGCGGCCGGCGTTCGGACTGTTTCACGCTCGCGCCAACTGTGGACGTGGCCAGGCCGGCCGGCGCGGCGCAGGAGAGCAGCCAGAGGCGACCGGACGCGCCGGGCCTCCCATCCACGGCAGGTGAGTGCGGCCGCCGAGTCTGTGCCACAGCCCCGCGTCCCGACCCCGTGACGTGCCCGCCCTCCGACACTTAGGTCTCCTGGACTCCCGACCCCCACGCGGGTCTTCTCCGGAGTGAGGGTCCCCCGTTTCTCTGCATAACCTTTGCCTCTCTGCAAACAGTACACGTTTTCTCCCTGGACTTCAGTTTTTCTCTTGTACATTTTTTTTTCACTTGTTTCAGATTAGAGAAAGAGTGTGGTGTTTAACCTGCGTCTCATTCGTTTCCCTGGGCACAGTGGTGCCAAGGTGCGTCCCTGTTCCTACCGGTGACTCAGTTGTCTTTCTTTATGGCTGAGCAGTACTCCTTTAAGGTGCATATATGCCACAGTTTACTTATCTCTTGGTGGACATGTTGGTTGCTTCCAAGGAGGCTGTGTTGTGCAGCAAATGGTACTGCTATTAACGTGGATATGCGTGTATCCCTGTGGTGTGATGGCTTTCACTCTTTTGGGAAAATACCCTGAACAGGTGTTTCAAATGGAATACCTAGTTTCAGTTTTTAAAGGAATCTTTGTACTGCTTTCTGTTACCGTCCTACCCGTTTCTAGTCTCACCAACATTGTGGGAGGGTTCTTTTCTCCACTGTCATACCAACATTTGGTTTTTGACTTTGTCATATCAGCCATTGGTACTAGAGTTGAATGGAACTTGGGTGTTATTTTGATTAGCATTTTAATTGATGTTGCTAGAGAAGCTGAATATATTTTTTCACAAGTCGATTGTCCGTTCCTGCCTTTTCTGAGAACTGTATTCATTTCAGTTGCCCGTTTTTAATCAGACCTTTCATTTTTGGAAGTATAATTTTTCTCGGGTTTTTTTTTTTTGTCTATTCTAGATGTTAGTCCTCTGTCCAAGAAGTAATTGGCTTTTTTCCCCCCATTTCAGTGGGTTTTCTCCCTACTTAGTTTACTTTGCTGTGCTGCAGCTTTGTCATTTGATGTAATTCCAACTGTGGATTCTTGATGTTGACTCAAGTGTTGTGTTGACAAAATCCTTGCCTATGCCAGTGTGTTCAAAGTGGAAGGTTCATTGTTTCTGTTACAGTTTCTAACTCGCCGATCCATTGTGATTTGATACTGGCATGTGGTGAAAGATGTGGGTCTAGTTGCATTGTGCACACAGGTGACTACTTCTCCCAACAGCCTTTGTTAAAGAGGCTAATTTTTCTTCAGCATTTGTTTTTTCGGCACCTTTATCAAAGATCAGGTGGCTGAAAGCGCCTGTGGTTGTCTCTGCGTCTTCACTAGTGTTTCATTGCTCCACCTGTCTTCTTTTGTGCCAATACCATGTGATTTTTGAAAACAGTTTGTACATAGCTTGATGCATTTTAATGCCTCCTGCTTTTGTTTTGTTTAGGATTGTTTTGGCTGTACTTGGTCTCTTTTGGTCCCATGTAAATATATTTTAATATTCTATGTCTTATGTTCTCGGCAACTGCAGTTGAAATTTTGAATTGGCCTGCGTTGAATTTGTCAGTTTTGGTAGTATGGCCATTGCTACAACACGGGTCTGCCTACTCAAGAACGGGATGTTTTCCCCTTTTCTAATGTCGCCTTTAATTTTTTTCTTTATATTATTATAGTTTTCATTCTAAAGGTCCTTCTCTTAGGTTGATGTCTTAGGTATTTAATTTTCTTTTTGAGCACTGTGAGTGGGCTTGTGTTTCTGATGTCTCCGTGTTTTCATTGTCCCTGTACAGGAACACTATTAATTTTTGAGTGTCGATTTTCTTCCTGCAACTTATCAGAGCTTATTAGTTCTGAGAGTCTTCTGCGGGAATTTTTTTGCACTTCAGTGTAGAAGATACTGTCATTTGCAAATAAGCTCAGTTCAAATTTCAATTCTCTGATGTGTACTGTTTTTATTCCATTCTCTTCCTGACTGCCATGGCTAAGATTTTGAACATTATGTGGAGCAGGGTTGGTGAAATTGGGCATGCTTGTCTTGTTCCTGATTTTAAGGAGAATTCTCTGAGATTGTCCCCATTTAGGATGATACTGGTAAAAGGATTGTCGTAAAGTGCTTTTATCAGCCTCAGGTGTAAGGTCATGCTATACACCAAATTTCATCAGGGTTTTTTTGTTTGTTTATTTTTTGTTTTTTTGGAGACAGGGTCTTGTTCTGTAGCCAGGCTGTTTCTGAACTCACTTTGGAGGCCAGACTGGACTTGGACTCACAGCAATCCTCCTGTTTCAGTTTCCTGAGTGCTGAGATTCAAAGCCTGTCCATCCTCACCTAGTTTATATGGTGCTGGGGAATCAAATTTAGGACTGTGCACTGAACAAAGAAAGCGCTTTAATGGCTGTGCTATTCTTCAAGACCTTTTTAGGGTTTTTTTTTCTGTTTATTTCTGTTTCCATTCCTGTGATTTAGAAGTATTTGGTGAATGATCTCAAATATATATATATGAATATTTAGCTAAGTGTGTCTTATGACCAAGGATATGACCTGTGCTGTTGTTTGGATCTGAAATGTCCCGCAAAAGACTCATGTATTTGAATGTTGTGTGATAATTGTGGCCTCGTACATTATTGGGAGATAGAACCTGGCTGTCTAGGGCAGATGCTTGGGGTTGGACTTGGAGATGTTGTGGCATTTGTTTACGTAAGGGTAGTGTCAGAGCTTTCAGGTATGTGCTCTTTACTTATGGGAGAAGAGGTGAGGGAGGGGAACCCAGCTTGGGCATGGGGGGCCCAAAAGGCATGTTGAAGTAAAGGAAAAAGAAGAACCAGTGTTCCAGCTTCTTCCTGGGCCGAGTCTAGCCTTGCCTGAGTCTCCACACAGCGAATTGGCTCTGACGTGGCTCCTAATCGCCATTCTCTCTGCAGTCCAGTGAGCAGCTCTCCAACCTTTGCCGTGGGCTTTCCCCATTGCCTTCTTTAGGTGAACAGATCGTGAGACTTTTGAACCTATGAGCTAAAGAAATCTTTCCTCCCTTACATGGTGGATATTAGGTATTTTGTGCCAGCAACAACCTAAGTAATTAAGCCTATTTTGGAGAAAGTCTTATGTGCTGCTGAGAAAAATGTGTATTCTGTTGCTGTTTGTTGGAACACTGTGTAAAACTTGTTTAGGCCGTTCGTTCTGTGATGTTATCTGAAGACCCTGGTATGATTGTATTGGGGTCCATTTGACCTTTCCTGTCGGTTAGGTTCTGCTCTTCAAAAGACTGGATGCATCTGTTTGTAATTGTGAACTCTTTCCATTGGAATCATCACTTTACCGGTGTATAGTGTTCACCTGTCCTGATCTGTTTTGGTTTGAGTAGGAAAGATCTGCCTCTTAGTGGGCCTTTAGCATGTCCGTGGATGAATGCTGGCTCTAAATTCATTCTTCTGCGTGTGGATAAGTTTATCCAGAAAGTTTGTCAAAGTGGTAAATCTTCCTTCCAGTGTAATATAAACATAAAGTACTTTTCAAAGATCAGGTGCCTGAATTGACTTTCGAGTTGATTATGAATCTTGACTTGTGTTCCATTTGTCCACCTTTCTGTATTGGTTCCAGTATCATTTGGCCTTGATCACATTTGATGGCTAGAATTGTGACACTTCCAGCTTTGAATCATTGCTTAGATTAGTCTTGGCTGTTCTTGGTCTCATTTGTTGCATGTAAATTTTAGGATTGCATGTTCAATTTGGTATTTTGCTCTTTTGATTGGAATTTCCTTGAGTCTGTATAGCAGTATTGATTGTATCGCCATTCTGAAAATCCTGGTTTGTCTATCTAAGCACAAGGATGGCCCTTATTTTATAATGACTTTTTCATCCTGTTTTCAGACACTACAGTTTTCAGTGTCAAGGACGTTCGTAAATAATGAATTTTATAAAGAGGACATAGACTGATCACTCCTTGAGGATGAAAAAGCAAGGAAGGTGAAATTGTGTAGTAGACAAAGATTTTTGATGTGGTGTGATGGCATAATTCCACAGGTACACAAAGTTGATGTTTACACATGCACACATGCACATTTACACAAAAGTGTACATAGGGCCCAGGACCTATACACTTGGAAATGATTAAAATAGTCAACTCTTTTCTATGTCTATTTTCCCACATAAGATAAAAGGAGAAAATTCTGCCCTTTTTTGGGTGTGAAATGAGATATCATCAACGTAAGAGACCACGTGAGCAACATGAATGATTCTGTGACTGATAGTGTTCTGTTCTTTCAGTTTGAGAAGTGTGTTTTACCTGAGATTTTAGAGCTTTTATATTGGAGTGTTGTAAAACAAACAGCTCATCCTGTCTGCATCTTAATTTGGTGCACAACCTTGACCAAGTCAGTTGACATCACTAAGTTTCAGTGTTTGTTGTTATTTTTCCTCATTAATATATTTATGTGTGCGTGTGTGTGAAATACATGATTGATAGAAGAACTTGAGAACTTTCTGAATGTACATATTGCATCCATCTCACCTTCACTTCTCCTACATCCCCTTTAACCTCCCTTTAACCTCCCACATCCTTCCTCATTCTTCTTACTCCCAATATTTTGCCCATGGACTGTGTTATTTGTATTCTGTGTTTCTGCTTTTAGAGAAATCATGTTATATTTAACTTCCCCAGTCTTCCTGAGTCTGACCTAATGGTTCCTTGTTGTGTTCATTTACCTAGAGTTGAGCTTCAGTTAGTTTACCTGCAGACTTGTAAGGATACAAAATAAAGATGTTTGTTTTAAAAGCTTTCTGTAGAACATAATCCATATTGAATGTTCTTTCAGAAGTAGCGATTCTGACTGTTGGATACATGCTAAACATAACTTTATTCACATTCGGTTTTTTTTAAGCAATAGAGCTCATGACAGGTATCAGTGAGTATCAGTGTTTGCATATGTGTAAACTGACTATTGTTTGTCTCTGCATCCTAGTTTACACTCTGTGAGGACCAGTAACATGGCTCCACGGTGCTTCTGGATGTCTTTCCATCTATACAGTCTCTGAGGTCATATAGTGTTCTCATGTATATGTGTGTCCAAAATAAAAAAATACATGGTGGAGCATACCAATTTTAAAGAGTATGACTGCTTTCTTGTGGTATAGTTCATGCCTTGGATAAGGAATTGACCATCAAATGGACAAAATAGCAGTTTAAATTGGAAAGAATTATGGGCAATATTGTCAGTTTCAATGTCGTATAAAATAGTAATAAATGACAAATACACATATAACATGTAACATCAGGTTACTGCTAAAAATGATCATTCAAATGAATTAACATCATCTGTCACCATGTGTTATATTACTATCAATGTTAAGTGTGTACTATTACAAATTAACCTTTTAGTAATATTTTCTGTGAAAATGAATATTGCTACTTAAGAAACTCTTCCAATTAATCCAGTGTCGCAGTGTAATTATGTGAACAATCTAAACAAATTTTAAAAGCCTTATCTCCTCAATTTTGCATAAATCTGCATCTGAGCTTTTTAAAAAAAAATCAAGGAAATGCTCTTTTTCTTTCTTTACTCAAAATGAAAGCAAGTATGTTGTGTCAAATAGTAATATGTGAAAAATATAATAGCAAGGAAGATACTTATCAAGTTACTCCTGACTAATTTAATTAATCAATTGAATTCATATATGTTTTATCATGCTTTTTATTGCTATCTTTAGAAAATATTTTGAGCAATATAAATTTATGTGACTCATAATTCATTTCCTTTTTGGTGTGACTTGAGTGCTGTCAGTCCACTAGAACATAGATGTTTCTTTTCTTTTAGTAGAGGAGGAGATGGAGGCTCATCTAGGCACGCTGGGGGAGATCCTGTCAGTCTGGGTCCTGTCCTGATGGAGGAGGTGGGAAGTCAGTGTCAGGAGCTGCTCTGAAAGGGTGAGTTAAACCACCAGAGCTGTGTCTCTGTTCTACATCCTCTCAGGGTGCGGAGGCTTCCCTGGGTCTCCAGAGCCTCTTCCTCCGCTCCCTGCAGGAGCAGGGAGGCTGCACGTGGCTCCTCCTCCCACAGAGTTTGAAGAGGGATGAAAGCTCTCTTCATTCTGGAAGAAGGCCAAGCACCCAGACGTGAAGGCCAGTACTTCAAATGCCTTCTCCCCCTCCCAGAAATAGCAGCAGAAAGTGCATGAGGATCTTGGTAAAAAGCTTGACATCTCAACTCTGCCTCATTGATTTTCTTCGTGTTGTGATCATTTTCTCATCTTTAATCTTCACGGATACCTTGAGTAGTGCAAGCGGCCACCCACTTTTCCTGTGCTGCTCTCTGTTAAGAAGTCGTCTGTCACTGATAAAAGTGGATGGGGCGCTCCAGTTCTTCCTGGAGACCTTTGGCCTGTGTTCTGTAGAACTCCAGCAGTTGAGTTGCCAGGCTCACCCTACCATTCACCACGCAGAGTGTATCCTCTTGCTCCGACCGGTACATTTCTGCTTCTGCAAACTTTTAATAGAGTCTCATTCCATTCTCTTGGTAGTGGTCTCAGCTCTCCGTTTCTCGTCAGGCCACAGCACCTTTTCAGAACCCGAGCAGGCCCTCTCAGCCTGGAGCTGTGTCACGTGTTCAGTCAAATCTTCTCTGGTTTTCACCACTTCAGACAGAATGTGAGTCTGGTCTCGTTCCCTTCTTACGGTGTCCTTCCTAAGAACACAGTCAGGGAGGTGTGTGCTCTGACATGCTTTCTCCTGGAGAACTTGTTTTCCATCGACCCTGTGCTCCGGTCCCAATGCTTTCTGCCTCAATCCGTCCACTTTGTCCTCATGCTGTCCCCCAGCTTGGACCAGCTGTTTCTGCCTCTCCCAGAGCCAGGCCTTTTCATGCAGAGCATCTACTGCTACTTTCTCAAGTCCTGTTTGGCTGATGTCTTACGGCCTCCTAGTGACTTCTTCAGCAGCTTGGGATCTTAGAGACTGTATCTTCTGGACTGGGGGATGGGTGGTCTTGGAAGTCTGTGCCACACACTTGCTGTTGTTCAGCACTTCCGACTTGCTCTTCCTTTAGCTCTGAGGCTAGAGGGAGGACTTGGTCATAGGCTTCCAGTGTGTACTGCCACATCCTTCTGTAGGTGTCCCGAATCCACGAGGCTTAGCTTGCTCCTTTGAACAGTTAGGTTTGAAAGCTGAATCCAAGCCTCCTGTGCTTTTGGAACCAAAGGAATTATTTCTAGCAGTTGCTGTTTTTCCTCAGTCACGGTAGAAAGCTGAAGTGTCAGCCTCTTCTCTCATCTCACACAGTGGCAGCTTCTGACAGAGTGGGCGCTACCGAAGGTGACTAAGCACAGCCAGAACCCCAGTACATCTGCATAGATCTGGAGACCATCAAGGCTGGGTGTGTTCTTTTGTGGTGGTAACACTACATGACCTGGGTGTTTTTTCTAGGAATGGCCCCAAGCAGAGCTGAGAACTGGCCCTAGACTTGTGGGTTGCATAAGGCTTCATGGGTTAATGGCCTTGACCAGTCTGTTGTTGGGTCTAGAATTGGAACCTTCGCCTGGCAATCAGAAGGCACCAGTGCAGACCCAGCTGCCAGGTGGGACAGGAACAGTCCCAGGGGCTCGTGGTATTGGCACAGGCTGAGGGGACTCTCATCGCAAGCATGGGAATTCTCACCCCACTGGTAGACGTTGTGTTTTGGGACTAGTGCAGGGTCGTGTCCTTCCTGAAGGGCCTCACAAGTGCCTAATTCATGCCACGTTGTGTCCCTCCAACCATGGCAGAATGATTTTTATCAAACTGGCAGGAAGGACCTATTAACTTTCTAGATACTTCAGAAACAATGTCTTTCTTGAATGCTTATACCAGTAACTGTTTTCAGACCAAACAGTTGAGGATCAATAAATGAAATTGGTTTTTCTTTTTTTCTTTTTTTTTTTGAGGCAGGGTCTCACTGTATGGTCCAGGCTTGTCCTGAATTCACATCAGAGCCCAAGCTGGCCTTGGACACAAGGCAATCCTCCTGTCTCAGCCTCCCGAGTGCTGGGATTACAGGGGTGTGCCACCATGCCCAGTTTATGTGGTGCTGGAGAATCGAACTAGTGAACTTAGCGCTTGCTAGGCAAGCGCTTTAACTGCTGAGCCATTCCTCCAGCCCTGCTTTTGCTTTCTTAATGCATGAATTTCAAAGTCTGTATGGCATGAGAGACATGAGGTTTGAAGAAACAACGAGTGTGTCTGCTCAGCCCTTATATTCCCTTTCTTTTTCTAAATATACATATGCAATACATAGTGTTTACAATTAATTTGGGTATTTTGTGCACATATATATCATATCAACTTTACAATCCCTTCCCATTTTTGACGCTCACACCCCCTCCCTGTCCATTCCTCCAACTCCAGCTCTCACTTCATGTGGTTCCATAGAATGTCTGTGTTCTGGGTTTTCCAAATCAGAGAAAGTATTGAGTACTTAACATATTGATGTTCTGCATCTAAATCATTTCACTTAAGTCACCACTCTAGCTCAGCTTCCTATTCCTCAAATGGGTCGTAGTAGTTAAATTTTGATGCCTCTCCTCTGAATCCAACCAATCCCTTTATTGGGATATTTACCAAAAGGTTTTTTATTTTTCTATATTTTGCTATATCTTTATTGCTATTCTTAAACCAGGCCTTACCCAACAGTTCACATTAGAAAAAAAACTGCAAGCATGTAGTTCATAAGACTACTAAATTTGGGAAAGAGGGAAAGAAAAGTTAAGTTTCAATTGCCTTAGCTGAATACTGGAACGTAAATGTTTGTACATCCACAGGGTTATCTTTACATCAGTCAGTTTTCTTAGGATAAGTTTTCATCAGTGACCTAATAAATGTGATTTGCTACAATAAAACAAAGTTGAAACTACCTCACGTTGCTACATTCAATGAACTGACATCTGTACCACATAAATATACTTAAAGTAACAGATATAAAGGCAAAGTTAGTTATTTCAGAAGTTGTAAACTTCCATAACTTATTCACTCCTATTCCACTGACTACTAATATTCTGCGCGATTTGGATTATAATTTTGTCTATCTCTCTGTATATTCATGCATTTGTATTCTTCAGAGATTTTATGTTAATTCCCCATGTAGCACTATTAGTAATTATTCTATTTTGCACACTACTATACTATTGCTAATAATAATAATATTGGGAGATTTCACAGATTTTATTGAAGAACTGGTCCTGATTTAAGAGTATATCAGTCAGATGAATTAATTACCAATCTGTTTTCTTTTTATTAAATTGTCTCTTTAGATGTTACCCTCCCTCCAAGCTGTTTTGCTGCTGCTTTTGTTTCCACCTCTCAAAGAGGATAAACTGACATTCAACATCAAAAAAGTGAATTGCTTCATTCAACAAGCTTAAGACTTTTATCAGTTTGCTACATTAAATGGAGTTAAATCTGTATCACATAAGTATGCTACAGTAAAGCAATAGATAAATAGCTCTGCTCAGTTATTTCAGATTTATTTGACTTTCATACATTGATTACTCATACTTCACTAATAATTTACATTTTGCCCTATTTAGTTTTTCCTTTTCCCTGTCAGTTCATCCCTAATTTCATACATAGCCTTACATTTTTCGCAGCTCATTCTCGTCTAGCTGTTGTGTGCTCACCCATTTCTCAGAGGTTCCCCTCCCTTTCCTAGCTGACCCTTGTCTCTTTCTTCTGGGTTGTTGCTGTTGGGCCATTTCATTTCACTGTTTTTGTGCATTTCATAAGAGGGATACCTGTCTGTAGTCTGTCTTTTGTGCTTGGTCCATTTCATTGAGTGTTGTTGATTCCAGGCAGCCCCATTTTCATTTGATTCTTTCATATCTGTCTTTCCTTATGGCTTTGTAGTATTCCACTGTGTATAAGTAGCATATCTTCTTTAAGCATTTCTCTCTAAATGGGCAGGCAGATTGTTTCCAGGAGTTGGCTCTCTGAATTGTGTTGCTCTGATCGTCGATATGCATGTGACTTTTGGGTATGTTGACTTTATTTCTTTTGGGAACACACCCAGGAGGGAAGTAGCTGGATCCAATGGAATTTCTGTTCTCAATTTTCAGAGGAACCTCCGGAGTGATTCCCATCATGATTGTACTGGATTGCCCTCCCACCAACAGTGGAATGGTGTCTTTTCTTGCCGCCTTGCCAAGAATTGTTGTTTTTTGCAGTTCTCGATGTGTACCATTCTCGCTAGCATCATGTGAATTCTCAACATTGTTGAGATCTGCATGTTTTTGGTGGCCAGTGGTGAAGAATACTTTTGCATGTGCTTGTTGGCTGTTCCGTCTTTGGAGAATCTGCTGTGCTTTTCATTTGCCCACTCCTTAATGGGCTTATTTATTTTGGAGGGCTGTATGCTTTTGAGCAGTTTGTATATTATAGATACTAATCCTGCACCTGAAGTATTGTTGGTGAATATCTATTTCTACTCCGTGTGTTGTCTTTTCACCTTGTTGATTGCTCCTTTGGCTGTGCAAAAGTTTTTGGGTTAATATAGTGCTCTTCGATTCTTGCTGAGATTTCCTGTGCATTTGGGGATGTGTCCGGAAAGTCATTTTCTGTCCTGGTGTCTTCTAGGGTTTTACCTCTTTGGTCGGCCCATATTTTTTGTGTTTTTTAAATTAATGTACAGTATCTCAATTTATTTGGATGTGAGTTTAGAGTGTGGTTATAGATAAGGATCTAATACTTCATTCCTGCATGTGAAGATCTTGTTTACTTGG
The DNA here is from genome assembly GCA_004027205.1 of Ctenodactylus gundi. Classification (NCBI taxonomy): domain Eukaryota; kingdom Metazoa; phylum Chordata; class Mammalia; order Rodentia; family Ctenodactylidae; genus Ctenodactylus; species Ctenodactylus gundi. The sequence goes on from PVKB01006770.1 coordinate 10,988, forward strand.
TATCATAAGTTGAAAATGCTTTCTTTTTTTAATTTGGTCTATTTGTTTGATGATGTTATTTGAAGTTCCCTGGTATGACTGTATTGGGGTCTGCTTGACATTACCTGTCTGGTAGTTGTACGAAACACTGGATGCCTCTTTGCTTGTAATCGTGAACTCTTTCTGTTGGATTGATTCTTTTAACCGGTATGTAGTATCCACCTTTTTCTCTTCAGACCAGTTTTGATTTGAGATCCACTGTGCCTCGGAAAAGAATACTACAGTGTAGTACAGTTGACACCCCCTGTTTTTTTTCAGGCTCCGGTGACATTGAGCGTTCCTATCCATGCTTTTTATCCTCAGCTTTTGCTTCTTTTTGGTGAAGTGTGTCTCCGACTACAAATGTTTGGGACTTCTTTTTCAATCTCTTGCCGGTTGATAGGTGGGAGTCTTAGTTACTTTCTTGTTACTGGGACCAATTTCAGAAGATCCCCAACCTTGAAGAGGAAAGATTTGTGTAGCTGTCAGTTTCTGGAGGTCTGAAGCAACCCCATTCGTGGTGCCTGGCCGTGATGGAAGCCCATTGCCGAGTTCTATCTGGAGGAAGCTGTGCAGAGTGGCTGAATGGAAGACAAGTCAGGAAAGAAGGGTGGAATTAGCATGTCCCCTTCCAGGTCCCATTTCAGTGATCTGCCCTTTGTGGCATAAGTCTTTGCGCTCTGCCCCTCCTATGTGAAGCCTCTGTCAATGATTTAGCTCCTTCAGGTGACCCACTGTGTGAGGTGCTCAAGAACCAGAGTCTGCTGCATGCCCCCAACCTACCCCATGTGTGTAGTCTACTCCTGTGAGCAGGCCCTGCCTTGTCATAACACAAGGTTCCATGGATACACCATATCATGCAAACAAATGGGGCTTTCAGGGGACATTCGAGATCCAGAGCATAGTAGGTAGACAGAGCCCACAGAGACTTGTGTGGGGCCTAGGCTTCCAGGGGGATCTCGCAGTATGATGGCTTCCGGCATATCTCGTGCATACCCCACCCTCTTGGCAAACCCCTCACCTCTATCTCAACCTCCCTACCCCATGGGTGAACCCAGGGAAATTCGATGACTTAGAGTCCCCTTCTCAAAAAAGAAAGAAAAACAGGAAGAAAAAAGAAAATGGGCTGCTAATTAGCTGAGTGTGAAGCCCTGCCTAGCACTTAAAGCACCTGACTGACTGTTCCGGGACCCTACTTAGTTGTAGAAACCATGACCAGGGATAGGGTGTGGCATGGCTGGGATGCATCTGTCTTATTTCCTTTGTTCTCTTGTGTAGATCATCCTCTGTGACTGGCTCCTACTTGATGTTCGTTAAAATCTCTTTCCTACATTTTGACAAGATGATGACACAGTGACTGAACTCAAAAGACTTTGAGCAGGGTCTGGTGGCATACACCTGTCCCCTCAGCATTTGGGATGCTAAGGAAGGCACAGGGATTTCTGAGAGCTCAAGGCACCCTGGGCTACAGCACGAGAACCTTGTTCAAAAACAACAACAAAATCCATCTCAGAATAGGAGTTTGTGGATCAGATCTGAGATCCAACTCAACTGTTGCTTCATTCTAGCTAGGGGATCCTAAAGATATATCACTTTTTGGAGGCTCCGTTCCTGTGTCTATAAAATTAAAATTTTACTTGTCTTGTTACTCAAAATAGAGTCACTTTATGGGTTATCATGTGATCCCCACCACACAGCAGAGTTTCACTTAGGTATGTTGAGTGAGATAGGCTTGCTAGTTCCTCGGCCTTTGGGATGTCTTTGCTTGAATGCAGGCTCTAAATTCATTCTGTTGCATGTGGATAAGTTTTTCCAGAGTGGTTTCTCAAAGTGGCTCTTCCTTCCACTGTACCATACACATAAATTGACTTTTCAAGATCAGGGGGCTGAAATGACTTTAGGATGGATTAGGAATCTTGAATTGAGTTTCATTTGTCCACTTTTCTGTGTTGGTTTCAGTATCATTTGGTTTTGATCACTGTTGCTTGGTAATATGATTGAGAGCTGTAATTGTGACACTCCCCTCTTGGAATCATTTGTGAGAATAGCTTGGTCTGTTCATGGTCTCATTTGGTTCATGTTAGATTGAGGACTGCATCTTCCAAATCTTTTAAGAACTGTATTTGGTCTTTTCATCCCAGTTTCATTGAGTCTGTGTGCGTTTGTGTGTGTGGGGGTGTTCTGTCCGTAGACAGGGTCTGAGGTAGGTGAGTGCGCAGTCCGCCCGTTTCCCAGCCTCTCAAGTCCCAAGAGACACTCAGACGCGATAGGGCGTTTAGTCAAGCAGGAACTCACTTTATTCAGGAAGTACAGAAGCTTATATAGGATAGTGGAAGATGTTTTAAGAAGGAGGGGACAAGTAATTTGACGTGGCACTCATATAAGTGAAACTTTAGCCAGTTAGTCACTTACTCACGCCAGCATGTGTTGGGCTTAAGTAGCAACTGACATTATGATCATGCACTGTCCACAAGGGCGGAAAACATTTTGTCATTGCCCCTGAGGCATTTGTCCAGCGCCATTTTTGTCCTGCCCATATGTCCCCGCATTTTTCCCTTTTTGTTTTAATGAAGTAGCGCCCACTCCTAAAAATGGAGTAGTGATGTATCACCCACCTCTTGGTAAGGTACGGGCACCTCTTCAGACACCTCAAGGAGTTGTGGGGCACATGGTATCCACCCTGTCATAAAGTAGTCCAAGGGTCGTAAGCTGAACTTCATTAATTTTATCCTTAACAGATTTAACACATCTTTTTAAAATACAAGGTCCTAGAATACAAAGAAGCATAACTATTATTAGCGGGCCCATTAGCGTGGATATTAAAGTAGTAAGCTGTGCAGACCATTGAAACCTTTGTTTATACTATGGGCCTTTATTGGCCTGATGTCTTTCTTTAATCCCTCACCTGATATCATTGACGTATTTAATAATTACATCAGAATGGTCTGCATAGAAGCAACATTCTTCTCCTAAAGCTATACGTAGTCCTCCTTGTTGATTATCTCTACATTGGCCAGGTTGGCTATTATCCATGTCACCTTTTAATGACTGATGAGGGTTGAGGGCCAATATATGAACATTCACCAGCATCAGGAAAGCAAGGTTGATCCGACTTTGAAGCGCCATCTGCAAGAGTCAAACCAGAGAAGGCTTTCTCAAGGGAAACTTTCCCTTGAGAGGATATGAATTTTATAGCTTTGGGCCTTTTATTTCAAAAGATCAACCTGGACCACCAAAGACGCTTTTTTTCTTTATTGGTCAGTCAGGTCTTGGGCATTATCCTGTAACTGAGAAGTGGGAATAAATTTAATATTCCTTGCAGGGACCCAGATAGGAGCATCCTTTCCCATGGGAAAAATGTATCCAAATCCCCTCCCCATGGTAAGGGATCTGGGCCCCTCCATTTATTGTTTAAGGGGTCCTTCCATTTAACCTGGGCATCAGGCTTGGGTGCCGCCACTGTCTTTGTAATTGAGATTCAATGTCCCCTTTTGAAATTTTCAATATATTTATAGTAAATAAAGCCAAGTTCAACTGTAAATGGCGGCTAATAGTTCCCTTTTTTTGTTTTAAGAGGCATTCTTTTAAATATTGATGATTTCTTTCCACTATTTCTTGGCCTTGTGGGTTATATGGGATACCAGTCACATGTTTAACGTTGCACCTCTCCAAGAATTCGGATGTCGAGGAACTAACAAAACAGGATCCATTGTCAGTTTTCATCTGATCAGGTAGACGCAGTATAGCAAAACATTGAAGAAAATGTGTTTGGGCATGTTTAGATTTTTTGCCCTTGTGGCCTGTGGCCCAACAGGCCTTTGAATAGGTGTCTATAGACACAAAAATATATTTTAATTTTCCAAATGGAGCAAAATGAGGGACATCCATTTGCCATAATACATTGGGTTTAAGTCCTCAGGGTTTACACCCTGTGATTGTAATGGTGGTACCTTTGAAAACAGCTGACAGGATTTACAGGTTTGGATTATCCTTTTTAATTCTCCCAAGGTATTTGTGGGAATCTATAATATAATCCACGCCAATTTAAATGGATCAACTCATGAAGATTAGAGGCTTCCCTAAGTGAAAACATTTGGCGATGAGAGGCTAGGCAATCTACAAATGCATTGCCTTCACTCAATATTCCAGGGAGTCCTGTATGACCTCTTAGATGTTGGATATAAAGGGCTTGATCCTGGCATTCTAAAACACCCTGTAAGAAATCATTAACAAAGATACAGGGTTTGAATCCAACCTAATATGGGCCTGAGCAATGTGTGGAAGTAAATTTACCATATAAAGGCTGTGAGAGAACAAATGAGAGGACCCTGATGGTCCTGTAAAACCATAATCACTGCAAGCATCTCCTTATATTGAGCAGATCCATGATAGGCCTGAAATCTCTGATGAGAGGGGGAATCAAAATCACAATTACGGAAAGTTGCATAGGCAGAGCCAGCGGCACCTCCATCGGTGAATGCAAGGGGCACCTCAGAAAGGGGCTTATCAGCCATCAAACGGGGGAATTTGAGGGGGAGTCGCTGTAAAATGGGTGCCCACTTGGATGGACCATAGTGGCAATCAAGGTGTCCTAGGTGTCCCTCTAGTGCCAGGGCCAAGCGGAAGTTGTGTTGTAACAAAAATTCCACATCTGAAATTCGAAAAGGAAAAACAGTTTTATGGGGGTCCAGTCCATAGTGTCATTGGGCCTGAAGTGTAGATTTTATTATGGCATCCGCCAATTGGTTAACCTGTGAATAAACTCTGGAAGTGCCAGCCAAGGAGGTATGGACCCATTTGAGAGGCATGCCCTCTTGAATTAATACCACTGAAACCAAATAGGTCCCTAAAATTAGCCATAGGAAAAAGTCTTAGGATCATCATGCCTAGGTAAGGCAATGGAATCAAGAGCCTCTTGGAATTTATTCAGAACCTCATGATGTGGCTTAACAAGTTTTATTATATCTTGTGGCAATTTTCCCTTTAGAAGGGCAAACAAGGGTAATAAATCTTCAGTAGGTATGTGGCTCCATGGTCGCAACCAATTAATTTCCCCTAAAAGCTGTTGTAATTGGACCAACCTATAAGAATTGGAAATATCTAACTTAGGTCGGAGGGGGCTTACCTGGGTAAATGTAAGGTGTGTCCCAAGAACCTTAAAGGGGGACACCTTCTGAATCTTATTGTGAGGTACTGTAAACCCACCTTGTCTAAGGAGGTCTCATGTCTCCACCAGAAGCTTTTGTAAAAGATTAGAATATTCATGGCCCAGGATTAAATCATCCATATAAACATAAATCAAGGAGCCCGAAAACCCAAATAGGGTGGCTAATATTGAGGTTAAGTACTGTTGGCAAAAGGCAGGGCTATTGGCCATACCCTGGGGCAACACTGTCCATTCAAACCTCTGATCAGGCTGGGAACAGTTGAGAGAAGGAAGGGAAAAGGCAAGTTTTTCACAATCCTCAGGATGGAGGGGGATAGAAAAGAAACAATCTTTATTATCAATAACCATTAACATATATTTAGTTGGGATAGCTGGGATCCATGAGAGTCCCCTTTGAGGGGGTCCCAGCTAGTTCCATTCACTCATTAACCTTTCTCAAATCTTGTAACATTCTCCATGTCTCAGAGATCTTTTGAATAACGAAAACAGGGGAATTCGATGGGCTCATTGAGGGGCGAACATGTCCTAAATCTAGCTGTTCCTTTACTAACTGATGAAGGGCTTGAGGTTTAGGGAGAGATAACGGCCACTGCTGTACCCAAACGGTACCCGTTTTCCACCGGATGGGGTCAACACTGGCGGCAGTGGCCCTTATATTTGGGGATAAACACGTACGGAAGCCTTTGGATCTCTTAATTGATCATATAAATCTAAGAGATTATCTTTAATTTTACCTGGTATATCCTCAAACTTTTGAATTTCATCATTTTCCAACTCAGCATCATAAAAGGCATGATGATCAGTGGTCAACACTGCATCCGTTTGTCCTAATAAATCCTGTCCAAGCAAGTTAGCAGTAAGGCCTTTAACCACTAGGGGTCGTATTTCCCTTGTTCTCCATCTGGGCTAACCTAGCTCAAAAGGTTTACCACTCAAGGGGGTGGGCCTGCCCTGGAGCCAGATTGGCAGGATACAGCTGAGGAGCAGAGGGAGGTCTCTGAGTCACTAACTAGGCTTTTGCATAAGCGGGCCCATTAGCCCCAGTAACATCCCCTGCTGATATGTGACCATAAGGGGTCGCATCCATAAATTTTTTACGGGGTGAGGGGAGGCAGTATATGGGGACGAATCCGGAGTCCCAGCCTGCGGAGGGGCCGTTTCCGAGGCATAGAGCAGCAGAAGTGTGTCATCGATAGGCACCACTTTCACTTTGGTGCAGACTTCAGCCGTGCTAGCAGCTGTTGTCTTTCCCTTACGTTTTCTCTTGAAGGAGGCCCATTCATCATCTTTTTTTCTCAGGGGAGAGACTCCGCCGGTGATCCCCCTTATCGGCCTCCGTATTAGCCTCCCCGGAAAGCAGAAAGTGCCTTTGATCCAGCCACAAGCGGAGGCCACAGGGAATCTGGGTGAAAGGTGGCCTTTACGGCAGTGATCTTGGGATAGAATCCCAGAGGGGGGTTTACCCCTAAATGCTTTTCTCGCTCTTTAGCTAAGATTTCCACCTGGACCACGTGGTCCAGGAAAAGAGATTAGCATCGGGCATCCAAGGAGCCAGGGAGACAGTGGTCTCCCACGTCTTTAGTGCAACATGATCCGATAATTCAAGCCCTCTGGACTTTTAACATCAGCCACAAAGCCTCAAGGGCTGGTTCTTTTTTCGAGGTAGTTGCCTTAGCCATATTTAGGGTCTCACCCAGGAAGACCTACTGGCTTCAGACAAATACAGGGTTCTTCGAGCCTCACGTTGGGCGCCAGATGTGTGTGGGGGTCTTATATCCGTAGAGAGGGTCTGCGGGGGATGAGTGTGCAGTCCGCCCGTTTCCCAGCCTGTCAAGTCCCGAGAGACACTCAGATGCGACATGGAGTTTAGTCAAGCAGGAACTCACTTTATTCAGGAAGTACAGAAGCTTATATAGGATAGGGGAAGATGTCTTAAGAAGGAGGGGACAAGTAATTTGACGTGGCACTCATGTAAGTGAAACTTTAGCCAGTTAGCCACTTATTCATGCCAGCATGTATTGGGCTTAAACAGCAACTACATTATGATCATGCACTGTCCACGAGGGCGGAAGACATTTTGTCATTGCCCCTGAGGCATTTTTCCAGCACCATTTTTGCCCCGTGTGTCCCCACCTGTGGGTGTTTTGATTGTATCGTCATTCTGAAAATACTGGTTTGTCTAGGCACAAGGATTGTCCTAACTTTTTAATGCCTCTTACATTCTGTGTTCAAATATTGTAGTTTTGAGGGTGAAGTACTTTTGTAAATCATGAATTTTAGGGAGAGGACATAGACTCACCACGATGTCAGGCTGGAAAAGCAAGAAAGGTGAAATTGCAGAGTAGACACGGGTTTTTAAGTTGGTGTGATGAAATAAGTTCAGAAGTACCCAGTTGTGATGTTTACACATGCACACATGCACATTTGTGGAAAGTATACATGGCGCTAGGGACCTGTACACTTGGTATAGGTTAAAATACCCAATTGTTTTCTCTGTATATTTTAACTTAGAAGATAAAAGGAGAAAATTCTGCTACTTTGGGTTAAATTGAGATGCTTATTATCATTGACCACATGAGCAAAAACAACCTGAATAATTCTGTGACTGGTACTTTGCTTTTCTCTCAGTTGAACATTTTACCTAAGACTTTAAAGCCTGTCTATTGCCGTATTCTAAAACAGTCAATTCATGCTGATGCATCCTAACTTAGTGTGAGACCTTGACAAAGTCAGTTGACATCCTTGAGTTTCAGTGTTTGTTGTTAATTTTCTTCATTAATGTGTGTTTGTGTGTGAAATATATAATGGAGAAGCTCAAGATCTGTGTGTGTGTGTGTGTGTGTGTATTGCATCCATCTCACTTTCCCTTTTTGTTTGCTTTTTAAACTCCCCCTTTCCTCCCTCATTCCCCTCACTCTCAACATCTTGCCCAACAAAGTGCA
>PVKB01006770.1:19214-52209 GCA_004027205.1 Ctenodactylus gundi
TTATTCACATTCCATGTATGTGAATTTTTCCTGCAAGTAGAGCTCATGACAAGTGACCCTCAATATTTGCATATGTGTAGACGGAAGATTCCTTGTCTCTGCGTCCTGCTGTACACTCAGTGCGGCCCACTACCGTGGATCCACTGAGCTTCCGGATGTTGTTCCTTCTCTCCGGTTTCTGAGGGTATTCAGTGTTGTCGTGTATGTGGGGGGTTGACTCGGATGCTCTATGTCCATCCAGTGGATTTGAAATCAAATTGGTCTGTTTGTATTTTTTTTTCTCGTAGAGGCAGAAGTGACGGAGGCTGATCTGTGCACGCTCGGGAGACACCATCACGCTGGGATCCTACTGTGTTGGAGGACATGCTATGTCAAAAGCTGCTCTGAAAGGGTGAGTGAAACCACCAGTGCTGTGTCTCTGATCTTGTCCTTTCTCTCAGGATGTGGAGGCTTCTGGGCCCCTAAAGCCTTTTTCTCCACTCCCTGGAGCACAAGGGAGGATGAAAGGGCCTCTTTCTCCCATAGAGTTCCGAGAGGGATGGAAGCTTTATTCTTTCTGGATAGAGTTCTAGCACCCATACGTGAAGGCCAGTACTGGAATTGCCTTCTGCCAGTTGTAGAAATTGTAGCGTGAAGTGCATCAGGATCATGGTTGAAAACCTGAAATTTCACCTTAAGTCCTCAGGTATACCTTGAGCAGTGCAGGCGGCCACCCTGTTTTCCTGTGCTGCTCTCTGGGAAGAAGGCTCCTGCTGCTCAAACACGTGCATGAATCTCTCCAGTTTTTCCTGGAGATCGTTGGCCTCAGCTCTGTAGAACTGCAGCCACTGAGTCGCTGGGCTGACCTTTCACTTCTCCTGTCCAAGTAAGTCCTCTTGTTAGGATTGGCACCTTTTGGCTTCTGGACATTTTTGGAGGAGTCCCATTCCATTTTCTCGGTAGTGTTTCTGGAGCCCTCGAATCTTGAGCCCCGGCCTTCTCCTCTTGTCTTCCAACAGTGCCTGTTTGAACACCAATGTGGCCCTTTCGCCTTGTGGCTTTGCGACGTGTTCACTCAAATCTTATTTGGATTTTTTCACTTCAGACAGTTGAATCCGTCTTTCACTCTCGTCTTATGCTGGCCATCCTAAGAACACACTGAGTTAGGTGTGTGCTCTGACATTCGTTCTCCTGGAGACACTGTACTCCATGGACCCTGCGATCCTCCCACCATGCTTTTTGTCTCTTCAGCTCCTCCACTCTCTCCTCCTCCACTGCAGGAGCCAAGACAGCTAGTTTCTGCCTCTCCCAGAGCCGGGCCTTTTCGTGCAGAGCATTTGCTGCTGCTTTCTCAAGTCCTGTTAGGTTGATGTCTTAGGGCCTCCTTAGGGCTTCAGCAGCTCAGGATCTTAAGAGATTGTAGTATCTCACAGACTGGAGGATAGGTGGTCTTCGAAGTCTGTGCCACACATGTGCTGTTGTTCAGCACTTCCGTCTGGCTCTTCCTTTAGCTCTGAGGCTAGAGGGAGGACTTGGTCATAGGCTTCCACTGTGTACTGCCACATCCTTCTGTAGGTGTCCCGAATCCACAAGGCTTTGCTTGCTCCTTTGAGCAGGCATGTTTGAAAGCTGAATCCAGGCCTCCTGTGCTTTTGGAACCAATCGAATTATTTCTAGTAGTTGCTCTTTTTCCTCAGTCACGTTAGAAAGCTTAAGTATCAGCCTCTTCTCTCATCTCACAAAGTGGCAGCTTCTGACACAGTGGGCGCTACCGAAGGTGACTAAGCACAGCCAGAACCCCAAGCACATCTGCATAGATCTGAAGACCATCAAGGCCGGGTCTATTCTTTTCTGGTGGTAACACCACATGACCTGGGTGGTCCTTCTAGGAACAGCCCCAAGCATAGTAGAGGACTGGCCCTAGACTTTTCGATGGCACTAGGCTACATGGGCTAATAGCCTTGACCAGTCTGTTGTTTGGTCTAGAATTGGAAGCTTCACCTGGCAACCAAAAGGCACCAGTGCAGACCCAGCTGCCATGTGGGACAGGAGCAGTCCCAGGGGCACATGGTATTGGCACAGGCCGAGGGGACTCTCACCGCAAGCTTGGGGAATCTCACCCCACTGGTAGACATTATATTTTGGGAGTAGTGCAGGGTTGTGTCCTTCCTGAAGAGGCTCACAGGTGCCTAATCCATGCCACATTGTGGCCCTCCACCGTGGCAGAATGATTTTTATCAAACTGCCCGGAAGGACCCATTAAATTCTTGGATACTTTAGAAACAATGTCTTTCTTGAATGCTAGTACCGAAAACTGTTTTCAGACCAAACACTTGAGGATTAATAAAATTTGTTTTTATTTTCTTAATACATGAATTTCAAAGTCTGTAACGCATGAGAGACATGAGGTTAGAAGAGTGGGCGAGCGTGTCTGCTCAGCCATGTTTTTCCCTTTATTTTTCTTAATATACATATGCAATACATAGTGTTTAAAATTTGGGTATTTTAGGCCAATATATATCATATCAACTTTATAATCCCTTCCCATTTATGATGCTCCCACCCCCTCCGTATCCCTTCACCCAGCTCCGGCTATCACTTCATGTGGTTCTATAGAATGTCTGTGTTCTGCATTTCCAAATCAGAGAAAGTGTACAGTACTTAACAAAATAAGGTTCTGCATCTAAATCATTTCACTTAAGTCACCACTCTAGCTCAGCTTCCTATTCCTCAAATGGGTCATAGTAGTTAAATCTTGATGCCTCTCCTGAGAATCCAACCAATCCCTTTATTGGGATATTTACCAAAAGTTTTTTTTTTTTTCTGTATCTTGCTATATCTTTGTTGCTATACTTAAACCTGCCCTTACACACCAGTTCACATTAGGAAATAACTAGAAGCATGTAATTCAAAAGACTACTAAATTTGGGAAAGAGGAAAAAAAAGTTAAATATCAAATGCCTTAGCTGAATACTGGAAGGTACATGTTTGTACATTCACAGGGTTATCTTTACATCAGTCAGTTTTCTTAGATAAGTTTTCATCAGTGACCTAATAAGTGAATTGCTACAATAAAACAAAGTTAAAACTATCTCACCTTGCTACATTCAATGAACTTAAATCTGTATCACATAAATATACTTGAAGTAACAGGAAGGCAAATGTAGTTATTTCAGAAGTTTTAAACTTCCATAACTTATTCACTCCTATTTCACTGACTGCTAACATTCTGCTAGATTTGGATTATAATTTTATCTGTCTATCCCTCCATATATTTATGCATTTGTATTCTTAAGAGGTTTTATGTTAATTCCCCATGTTGCACTATTAATTAGTAATTATTCTATTTTGCACACTACTATACTATTAATAATAATGTTGTGGGGTGATATCACAGATTTTATGGAAGAACTGGTACTGATTTAAGAGTATATCAATCAGATGAATTAATTACCATTTCTCTTTTGATGTTACCTTCCTTCCAAGCTGTTTTGGTGCTGCTTATGTTTACGCCTCTCAAAGAGGATAAACTGACATTCAACATCAAAAAAGTGAATTGCTTTATTCAACAAGCTTAAGACTTTATCATTTTGCTTCATTAAATGGACTTAAGTCTGTAACACCTAAATATGCTACAGTAAAGCAATAGATAAATAACTCTGCTCAGTTATTTCAGATTTTTTGACTTTCATACACTGATTACTCATATTTCACTAATAATTCACATTTTGCCCTATTTGGTTTTTCTTTTTCCCTATCAGTTTATCCCTCATTTGATACACAGCCTTACATTTTTCACAGCTCATTCTCGTCTAGCTGTTGGGTGCTCACCCATTTCTCAGAGGTTCCCCTCCCTTTCCTAGCTGACCCTTGTCTCTTCTGGGTCATTGCTGTTGGGCCTTTTTATTTCATTGTTTTTGTGCATTTCATAAGAGGGATACCTGTCTGTAGTCTGTCTTTTGTGCTTGGTCCATTTCATTGAGCATTGTTGACTTAAGGCAGCCCCATTTTCATACAGGTTCTTTCAAATCTGTCTTTTCTTACGGCTTTGTTGTATTCCACTGTGTATAAGTAGCATATTTTCTTTAAGCATTTCTCTCTAAATGGGCAGGCAGATTGTTTCCAGGAGTTGGCTCTATGAATTGTGTTGCTCTGATCGTCGATATGCATGTGACCTTTGGGTATGTTGACTTTATTTCTTTTGGGAACACGCCCAAGAGGGAAGTAGCTGGACCCAATGGAATTTCTGTTCTCAATTTTCTAAGGAACCTCCGGAGTGATTCCCATCATGGTTGTACCGGATTGCCCTCCCACCTACAGGGGAATAGCATCTTTTCTTGGCCCCCTTGCCAAGAATTGTTGTTTTTGCAGTTCTCGATCTATACTGTTCTCGCTAGCGTCATGTGAATTCTCAACACTGTTGGGACTTGCATGTTTTTGATGGCCATTGATGAAGAATACTTTTGCACGTGTTTGTTGGCTGTTCCTTCTTTAGAGAAGCTGCTTTGTTTTTCATTTGCCCATTCCTTAATGGGCTTATTTATTTTGGAGGGCTGTATGCTTTTGAGCAGTTTGTACACTGTAGATACTAATCCTGCTCTTAAGTATTGTGGTGAATATCTTTTTCTATTCTGTGTGTTGTCTTTTCACCATGTTGATTGCTTCTTTGGCTGTGCATAAGTTTTTGGGTTAATATAGTGCTCTTGGATTCTTGCTGAGATTTCTTGTGCATTTGGGGATGTGTCCGGAAAGTCATTTTCTGTCCTGGTGTCTTCTAGGGTTTTCCCTCTTTGGTTGGCCCATATCTTCTATGCTTTTCAAATTAATGTACAGTGTCTCAATTTATTTGGATGTGAGTCTAGAGTATGTTTATGGACAAGGATCTAATGTTCCATTCCTGCATGTGAAGAACTTGTTTCCTTGGTATCATAAGTTGAAAATGTTTTTTTTTTTTTTTTTAAATTTGGTCCATTTGTTCGATGATGTTATTTGAAGTCTCCTGGTAGGACTGTATTGGGGTCCACTTGACATTTCCTGTCTGCTAGTTTCTGTTGTACGAAACACTGGATGCCTGTTTGTAATCGTGCACTTTTTCTGTTGGATTGATTCTTTTAACTGGAATGTAGTGTCCACCTTTTTCTCTTCAGACCAGTTTTGATTTGAGATCCACTGTGCCTCGGAAAAGAATACTACAGTGTAGTACAGTTGACTCCCCCTGTTTGTTTTCAGGCTCCAGTGACATTGAATATTCCTATCCAAGCTTTTTATCCTCAGCTTTTGCTTCTTTGTGAGTGAAGTGTGTCTCTGACTACAAATGTTTGGGTCGTCTTTTTCAATCCCTTGCTGGTTGATATGTGTAAGTTTTAGTTACTTTCTTGTTGCTGGGGCCAATTTCAGAAGATCCCCAACCTTGAAGAGGAAAGATTTGTGTAGCTGTCAGTTTCTGGAGGTCTGAAGCAACCCCATTCGTGGTGCCTGGCCGTGATGGAAGCCCATTGCCGATTTCTATCTGGAGGAAGCTGTGCACAGAGTGGCCTAATGGAAGACAAGTCAGGAAAGAAGGGTGGAATTAGCGTGTCCCCTTCCAGGTCCCATTTCAGTGATCTGCCCTTTGTGGCATAAGTCTTTGCGCTCTGCCCCTCCTATGTGAAGCCTCTATCAATGATTTAGCTCCTTCAGGTGACCCACTGTGTGAGGTGCTCAAGAACCAGAGTCTGCTGCATGCCCCCAACCTACCCCATGTGTGTAGTCTACTCCTGTGAGCAGGCCCTGCCTTGTCATAACACAAGGTTCCATGGATACACCAGATCATGCAAACAAATGGGGCTTTCAGGGGACATTCGAGATCCAGAGCATAGTAGGTAGACAGAGCCCACAGAGACTTGTGTGGGGCCTAGGCTTCCAGGGGGATCTCGCAGTATGATGGCTTCCGGCATATCTCGCGCATACCCCACCCTCTTGGCAAACCCCTCACCTCTATCTCAACCTCCCTCCCCGATGGGTGAACCCAGGGAAATTCGATGACTTAGTCAGAGTCCCCTTCTCAAAAAAAAAAAAAAAAAAGAAAGAAAAACTGGAAGAAAAAAGAAAATGGGCTGCTAATTAGCTGAGTGTGAAGCCCTGCCTAGCACTTAAAGCACCTGACTGACTGTTCTGGGACCCCACTTAGTTGTAGAAACCATGACCAGGGATAGGGTGTGGCACGGCTGGGATGCATCTGTCTTATTTCCTTTGTTCTCTCATGTAGATCGTCCCCTGTGACTGGCTCCTACTTGATGTTCGTTAAAATCTCTTTCCTACATTTTGACAAGATGATGACACAGTGACTGAACTCAAAAGACTTTGAGCAGAGTGTGGTGGCATACACCTGTCCCCTCAGCATTTGGGATGCTAAGGAAGGCACAGGGATTTCTGAGACCTCAAGGCACCCTGGGCTACAGCACGAGAACCTTGTTCAAAAACAACAAAATCCATCTCAGAATAGGAGTTTGCAGATCAAATCTGAGATCCAACTCAACTGTTGCTTCATTCTAGCTAGGGGATCCTGAAGATACCACTTTTTGGAGGCTCCGTTCCTGTGTCTATAACATTACAATTTTATTTGTTACTCAAAATAGAATCACTTTATTTATGGGTTATCGTGTGATCCCCACCACACAGCAGAGTTTCACTTAGTTAGATATGTTGATTAAGATAGGCTTGCCAGTTCCTGGGCCTTTGGGATGTCTTTGAATGAATGCAGGCTCTAAATTCATTCTTCTGCATGTGGATAAATTTTTTCCAGAGTGGTTTCTCAAAGTGGCTCCTTCTTCCACTGTACCATGAGCATAAATTGACTTTTCAAGATCAGGTGGCTGAAAGGACTTTTGGATGGATTAGGAATCTTGAGTTAGGTTTCATTTGTCCACTTTTCTGTGTTGGTTTCAGTATCATTTGGTTTTGACCACTGTTGCTTGATAATATGATTTGATAGCTGTAATTTTGACAGTCCCTGCTTGGAATCTTTGGTGAGAATAGCTTGGTCTGTTCATGGTCTCACTTGGTTCACGTGAGATTGAGGACTGCATCTTCCAAATCTTTGAAGAACTGTATTTGGTCTTTTTATCCCAATTTCATTGAGTCTGTGTGCTCGTTTTGATTGTATCACCATTCTGAAATTACTGGTTTGTCTGTCTGGGCACAAGGATTGTCCTAACTTTTTAATGTCTCTTTCATTCTTTGTTCAAATATTGTAATTTTGAGGGTGAAGTACTTTTGTAAATCATGAATTTTAGGGAGAGGACATAGACTCATCATGATGTCAGGCTGGAAAAGCAAGAAAGGTGAAATTGCATAGTAGACACGGGTTTTTAAGTTGGTGTGATGAAATAAGTTCAGAAGTACCCAGTTGTGATGTTTACACATGCACACATGCACATTTGTGGAAAGTATACATGGCGCTAGGGACCTGTACACTTGGTATAGGTTAAAATACCCAATTGTTTTCTCTGTATATTTGGACTCAGAAGATAAAAGGAGAAAATTCTGCTACTTTGGGTTAAATTGAGATACTTATTATCATTGACCACATGAGCAAAAACAACCTGAATAATTCTGTGACTGGTACTTTGCTTTTCTCTCAGTTGAACATTTTACCTAAGACTTTAAAGCCTGTCTATTGCCGTATTCTAAAACAGTCAATTCATGCTGATGCATCCTAACTTAGTGTGAGACCTTGACAAAGTCAGTTGACATCCTTGAGTTTCAGTGTTTGTTGTTAATTTTCTTCATTAATGTGTGTTTGTGTGTGTGAAATATATAATGGAGAAGCTCAAGATCTGTGTGTGTGTGTGTGTGTGTGTGTATTGCATCCATCTCACTTTCCCTTTTTGTTTGCTTTTTAAACTCCCCCCTTCCTCCCTCATTCCCCTCACTCTCAACATCTTGCCCAATGAAGTGCGTTATTTATTTGTATTCCCTGTTTCTCCTAATAGAGAAATCATGTTCTATCTAACAGCCTGTATCTGACTCCCTTCCCTGGGCATAACGATCTCCAGTGGTGTCCATGTACCTACACTTGAGTTTCCATTTCTCTACCTGAAGACCTGTAAGGAAGCCAAATCAAGATGTCTGTTTAAAAATCTTTCTGTAGAACATAACGCATGTTGATTATTCTTTAGAAGATAGTGATTTTGTCTACTGGGTAATTGGTAAACAAAACTTTATTCACATTCCATGTATGTGAATTTTTCCTGCAAGTAGAGCTCATGACAAGTGACCCTCAATATTTGCATATGTGTAGACGGAAGATTCCTTGTCTCTGCGTCCTGCTGTACACTCAGTGCGGCCCACTACCGTGGATCCACTGAGCTTCCGGATGTTGTTCCTTCTCTCCGGTTTCTGAGGGTATTCAGTGTTGTCATGTGTATGTGGGGGGTTGACTCGGATGCTCTATGTCCATCCAGTGGATTTGAAATCAAATTGGTCTGTTTGTATTTTTTTTTCTCGTAGAGGCAGAAGTGACGGAGGCTGATCTGTGCACGCTCGGGAGACACCATCACGCTGGGATCCTACTGTGTTGGAGGACATGCTGTGTCAAAAGCTGCTCTGAAAGGGTGAGTGAGACCACCAGTGCTGTGTCTTGGTTCTTGTCCCTTGCTTCAGGATGCGGACACTTCTCTGGACCCCTACAGCCTTTTCTTCCATTCCCTGGAGGAGAAGGGAGGATGAAAGTGGCTCCTCCCATGGAGGTGGAAGAGGGTTCATGAAAGCTCTCTTCCTGGATAGAGTTCTAGCACCTGTATGTGAAAGCTCGTACTGGAAGCACCTTAGGCCAGTTGTAGAAATTGTCGCATAAAGTGCTTGAGGATCTTGGTGGAAAACTTGAAATTTCAACTTGGCGTTGTGATCATTTTGTTGTCTGAAATCCACAGGGATACCTTGAGCAGTGCAGGCGGCCACCCTGTTTTCCTGTGCTGCTCTCTGGGAAGAAGGCTCCTGCTGTTCATACACGTGCACGATTCTCTCCACTTTTTCCTGGAGATCGTTGGCCTCAGTTCTATAGAACTGCAGCTGTTGAGTAGGCAGGCTCACCCTTCTCTTCTCCTGTCCAAGTAGGTCCTCTTGTTCTGATTGGTACCTTTTGGCTTCTGGTCGTTTTTGGAGGAGTCCCATTCCATTTTCTCGGTAGTGTTCCCAGAGCCCTTGAATCTTGATCCCCAGCCTTGTGGTCTTGTCTTGTTGCTGCGCCTGTTGAACACCAGTGAGGCCCTTTCACCCTGGGGCTTTGGGACATGTTCACTCAAATCTTCATTAGATTTTTTTGACTTCAGATAGTTGAATACCAGTCTGCTTTCACTCTCATTACGCTGGCCATCCTAAGAACACACTGAGTTTTGTCTCTTCAGCTCCTCCACTCTCTCCTCCTCCACTGCAGGAGCCAAGACAAGTAGTTTCTGCCTCTCCCAGAGCTGGGCCTTTTCATGCAGAGCATCTGCTGTTACTTTCTCAAGCCCTGTTTGGTTGATGTCTTAGGGTCTCCTAGTGACTTTGGCTTCAGCAGCTCAGGATCGTAGAGATTGTATCTCCCCAACTGAGGGATGGGTGTTCTTGGAAGTCTGTGCCACACAGGTGCTGTTGTTCAGCACTCCTGTCTTGTTCTTCCTTTACCTCTGAGGCTAGAGGGAGGACTTCATCACAGGCTTCCAGTTTGTACTGCCACATCCTTCTCCATGAGGCTTTGCTTGCTCCTTTGAGCAGGCATGTTTGAAAGCTGAACCCTGGCCTCCTGTGTTTTTGGAACCAAACGAATTATTTCTAGCAGTTGCTGTTTTTCTGCAACACGGTAGAAAGCTGAAGTGTCAGCCTCTTCTCTTATCTCACACAGTGGCGGCTTTTGACAGAGTGGGCGCTACCGAAGATGACTAAGCACAGCCAGAACCCTAAGCACATCCGCATAGATCTGGAGACCATCAAGACCGGGTCTGTTCTTTTCTGGTGGTAGCAACCCACGACCTGTGTCGTCCTAGGAACAGCCCCAAGCATAGTAGAGGACTGGCCCTAGACTTGTTGATGGCACTAGGCTACATGGGCTAATAGCCTTGACCAGTCTGTTGTTTGGTCTAGAATTGGAAGCTTCACCTGGCAATCAAAAGGCACCAGTGCAGACCCAGCTGCCAGGTGGAACAGGAGCAGTCTCAGGGGCACGTGGTACTGGCACAGGCCGAGGGGACCCTCACTGCAGGCATGGGAAATTTCATCCCCTGGTAGAGTTCATGTTTTGGGAGGAGTGAAGGATTAATGTTTCAACCTGACTCGTTTCCCCTGAATTATTGTATTAAGAAAAACCACGAACAGCATTTTCCCTGCCTATTTCTCCTTGTGGGCACCAGTCCCACATCCCCTCTTGTGTGCAGTGAACAGGAGGAAAGCAGAGTGCCCCACCCTAATGCGGAGGAACAGACGGGGGACAGGAAGGGAAGACGGGAGAGATAGGAAGAGGGGACTTGAAGGGGGGACAGGAAGGTGGAGAGGAGGAGAATAGGAAGGAAAATTAAAAAGCTGGGTTGGGAGTGGGGGCAGGAAGAGGGGACAGGAAGGGGGATGAGAGAGGGTAAGAGAGACCAGATGGGGACACGAAGGGAAAATCAGAGGGGGACAGGAACATGGAGAGGAGGGGGCACATGAAGGGGAGTGGAGGGGTATAGGACACGGGGACAGGGAGAGGGGACAGGAACCAGAACAGGAAGGGGTGACAGGAGGGAGATAGAGGGGACTGGGAGGGGGGGCGGAGGGGGAACAAAAGGGGAACATGAACGGGAGAGGAGGGGGACAGCAAGGGGGACCAGAAGGCGGAAAGGACGAGTGAGAGAAGGGAATCCCTTGCTCTGCACCTTCATTTCCGCTGTGTGTGCTGGTGCTTTCTCATGTTATACAGGCAGATGTGCGTAGTTACCTTAAATAAAAATTCCAATAAGAATTATGTGACCCCCTTCCCCCCAAAAAATGAGGTAATAAAAGAGAAACCATCACTGGGCATGGTCCAGTCTCCAAGCACGCGCACCCTCCCTCTGGCCACCATCTGGAGCCGCATAGGAAGTCCTTTTCCGAGTGACTGGAGCTGTGCTGTCGCAATTGATTCGAAACGCTTACCTTTTAAGTTCATGTTGACCTTGGAGAGGAGCCAGCATCCCATGGAACAGATCTGGTGACTGCGGTGGTCGAGGACACACCACCATGTTGGTGCCAGCCGGCTTTTCTGTGGGTGGCCACAGTCACTGAATTTGATGACCTCTCATGAAGACACTCAGGAAAGAAGACTTCTGGCAAAGTGCCTGAGAGGGGCGTGGACTGGTGAGTCCTGAGCAGGAGGGTGTCTCTGGAGGGGATTAAGGGCCACGTGTCTGTCTTGGAATGAAAGTTTTGAGTTTAAACTGTCATGGTACTTTTTGGTCACTGCTTTGTGTCACTCAATAGGCTGTATGTGGGCCTCCTGCTTTTGAGACAGGGTCTTGCTCTGTAGCCCAGGCTGACCCCGAACTCAGGATGGAGCCCACGCTGGCCTTGGACTCACGGCAATCCTCCTGCCTCAGCCTCCCCACAGATGACTCTTTAAAGCCAGATTTCTGATCGCAGTGGAGCCCTGGCATTGGAGAACCATCAACATCGGGGGATGAGACAGGAAGGCCGTGGAAGGCACACAGCGTCCCCTGCTGGCCGAGGAGGATTTGTCCATAATGTCATGGTGTGCGCATAGGATCCCTTAGCAAGGTGTCACCGGCTTCCAGGAGGTTAATTAAAATCAAGTCGTCACGATTCACTGGAGGGCTGCTGCAGGCCTGGTCATTTTACAGAAGGGCCGAGGTGAGACACAGGTGGGTTTCCCCTGGACGGCCTTCTACGGGTGAGGCCCTAGTCCCTGAGCCCTGGGTCTCTGCGCAGAGACGCGTCCCCACAGCGTGGATGGTCTTTTATGCCTGGGGGAACCTACTTGTCTTTCAGACCTCAAGTTTGAGGCATAACCTCCGTACATCAAACTTATATGTCCCCTTCCCACTCCCGCACCTTTTTTTTTTGCAGTACTGATGATGGAACCCCCAGGCCTTCTGTCTGAGCTACATCCTTGCCCTGTCTTTATTGCTTATTGGGGACAGAGTCTCACTAAGTTCTGAATTGTCCAGGCTGGGCTCGAACTTGTGATTCTTCTGCCTCGGCCTCTTAAAGTGCCAGGCTGACAGGCCTGTGCCACCAGGCCCAGATTTCCTTTCTTTTTTCTTTCTGGAAATTTATTTAATTTATTTATTTTTGAGACAGGGTCTCGCTCTGCAGCCTAGGCTGGCCTTGGACTCAGGGCAATCCTGCCTCAGCCTTCTCACAGATGACTCTTTAAAGCCAGAAGTATGGATTTCCAAGAACGAAGATTCCTGAGAGCAGGGGAGCCCTGGCCATGGAGAACCACCAATGGGGATGAGACAGGAAGACCGTGAAGGCACGCAGCGCCCCCTGCTGGCCAAGTAAGGATTGTCCACTGTACCATTGCTCCTCTGCCCTGTCCTAGGAGGTCCTTACTGTTCCCATACGGTCCTATTGCTTCCCTGTCCTGTCTCCGGAGGTCCCTATGGCCCCCTACTGTCCCACTGCTTCTGTGCTCTGTAGCTGCACGTCCCTACTGCCCCCTACTGTCCTGTTGCATCTCTGCCCTGTCCCTGGGGGTCACTACTGCTCGGCTCTGCCCCCAGAGGTCCCTGCTGCTCCGTAATGTCCAGTTTAGTTCTCTGCACTGTTTGCAGTGGTCCCTACTGCTTCCCTACTGTCCCAGTTCTCTTCTGCCCTGTACCCAGGGGTCCCTAATGCTCTGCTACTGTCTTGTTGCTTCTCTGCCCTCTCCCCAGAGGTTATCTACAGCCCCCTACGGTCCCACTGTTTCTCTGCTCTGTCCCCGGGTGTCCCTGCTGCCCCCTACTGTCCTGTTTGTTCTCTGCCCTGTCCCCAGGGGTCCCTACTGTCCCATTGATTCCCTGCCCTGTCCCCTGCTGTCCTTTGGCTTCTTTGCCCTTTCCCCTGAGGTCCCCACCCCTTCTCTACTGTCCCATTGCTCCTCTGCCCAGTCCCCCAATGTCACTACTGCTCCCTTACTGTCCCTTTGCTTCTCTGCCCTGTCCCCAGAGGACTCTACTGTTCCCCTACTGTATCATTGATTCTCTGCCATCCCCAGAGGTCCCTAATGGCCCCTAGTGGCCCCTAGTGTCCTGTTCCTCTGCCCTGTCCCCCAAGGTCCCTACTGCTCCCTACTGCCCCGTTGCTCCTCTGCCATGTTCCTGGAGGTCCCAATTAATCATATAGTGTCCCGTTGCTTCTGTGCCCTGTTCCAGAAGGACCCTACTGATGCCCTCCTCAACCATTTCTCCTCTCTCCTGTCTCCGGCACTCCCTACTGCTCCCTTACCTTCCTGTTGTTCCTACTGCCAAGTACTGTCCCGTTCTTTCTAAACCTTCTCCCTGGACATCACTACTGCTCCTCTACCGTCCTGTTGCTTATTTGCCTTGTCCCCCTGGGTCCCTGCTGATTCCTTACTGTCCCTTTGCTTCTCTGCCCGATCCCCGGAGGTCCCTACTTCTCTGGACTCTCCCATTGCTTGTCTGCCCTGTCCCCGAAGGTTCGACTGTGCCCTACTGTCCGGTTGCTTCTCTGCCCTTTCCTCAGGGGTCCTTACTCATTCTGCACTTTCCCGTTGGCCCCTCTCCCCTCTTTCCGGAGGACTGTACTGCTCGGTTACTGTCCCACTGCTTCTCTGCCATGTCCCCGCTAGGCTCTACTGCTCGCCTCCTGTCCAGTTGCTCCTCTCTCCTGTTTCCGGAGGTCCCTAAAGCTCCCCTACTGTCCCATAGCTCCTCTTCCTTGTCCCCTGAGGTCCCTACTGCCCCACTGCTACTCTGGCCTGTCCCCGGAGGTCCCTAAAGCTCCCCTACTGTCCCATGGCTTCTCTGTCCTGTCTCCTGAGGACACTGTTCACCCCTACTATCCCATTGCTCCTCTGCCCTGTCCCCGGAGTTCCCGACTGCCAACCAACCTACTGTCCCATTGCTTCTCTGCCCTGTCATACGAAGTCCTTACTGCTCCTTACTGTCCTGTTTCTTCTCTCCACAATCCCTGGAGGTCCCTACTGTTCTCCTACCGCCCTGTTGTTCTTCTGCCTTGTCCGCAGGGGTTACTACTGCTATCCTACTCTAATGTTACTCCTTTGCCCTGTCCCCGGGGGTTCCTACCAGCCCCTACAGTCCTTTTGCTTCTCCGCCCTGTCCCTAGAGGTCCCTACTTACCCACTTCTGTCCCGTTGCTTCTCTGCCCTGTGCCCGGAAGTCCCTACTGCCCCCTAATGTCCTTTTGCTTTTCTGCCCTGTCCCTGGGAGTCCCTGATGCTCTCCTACTATCCCGTTGCCTCTCTGCCCTGTCCCTGGAGATCCCTACTGTCAAGCTAATGTCTCACTGCTTCTCTGCCCTGTCCCCCGCGGTCCCTATTTGTCCCCTACTGTCCTATCCCCAGGGGTCCCTACTTTTCCCCTGCTCACCCGTTGATCATCAGCTCTGTCCCTGAAGGTCCCTACGGCTCCATACTATCCCGATTCTTCCCTGTACTATCTGCTGAGGTCCCTACTGCTCCTCTAATGTCCTTTTGCTCCTCTGCCCTGTTCCCCAGGGTCCATACTGCTCTCCAAATCCCGGTGCTCCTTTCCCCTTTACCCGGAGGTCCCAACTTCTAACTGTCCTGTTGCTCCTCTCCCCTGTCCTCGAGGGACCCTACTGCTCTACTGTCCCAAGGTTTCACTGACCTGCCGCAAGAGGTCCCTACTGCCCATTACTGTCCTGTTCCTTCTCTGCTCTGTCTCCGGGGGTCCCTACTGCTATCTTCTTAACCCACTCCTCCTCTGTCCTATCCCCAGATGACCCCTACTGTCCCGTTGCTTCTCTGCATTGTCCGCAGAGGTCCCTAATGATCCGCTACTGTCTCATTGCTCTTCTGCCCAGTCGCTGGGGTTCCCCACTGTCCCCTTGCTTCTCTGCCCTTTACCTGAAGGTCCCTCCTGCTGCCCTCCTGAGCCTTTGCTCCTCTGTCTTGGCCCCAAAGGTCCCTGTTACCCCCCTACTGTCCTCTGGCTTCTCTGCCCTGTCCCCGAGGCTCCCTACTACTCCCCTACTGTCCTGTTGTTCCACTACCCTGACTCCCGGGGTCCCTACTGCCCTGCATTTTCCTGTTGCTTCTCTGCCCTGTTCCCGGAGGTTTCTACTGCTCTCTACTGTCTCATTGCTCCTTTGCCCTGTCCCCAGAGGAACCTACTGCTGTTCTCCTGACCCACTGCTCCTCTGTCCTATCTGGGAAGTTTGTAATGCCCTCCTACAGTTTAGTTCCTTCTGCTCCCTTACCTTCATGTTGCTTCTCTGCCCTGTCCCCCGAGGTCCCTACTGCCCCATACTGTCCTGTTGCTGCTTTGACCTGTCCCAGAAGGTCCCCTCTGCTCCCTTAATATCACTTTGCTTCTCTGCCCTGTGCCCAGGGGTCTCTACTGTTGCCCTACTGTCCTGTTGCTCCTCTGCCCTGTCCCTGGAGGTCCCTAGTGCTCATTTATTGTCCCTTTGCTTCTCTACCCAGTCCCCAGATATGTCTACTGCTCCCCTACTGTATTGTTGCTTCTCTGTCCTGTCCTTAATGCCAACCTAATGTCCCGTTGCTCCTCCGCCCTGTGCCCGTGGATCCCTACTGCTCTCCTGCTGTTCCTGTGCTCCTCTGCTATGTCCCCGGAGGTTCCTACTACCTTCCTGACCCATTGCTCCTCTGTCCTGTCCCCGCATGATCCCTACTGCCCACCTACTGTCACATAGCTTCTCTGGCCTGTCTCCTGAGGTCCCTATTGCTCCCTACAGTCCCGTTGCTTCTCTGCACTGTCCACAGAGGTCCCTAATGTTCCCCTACTGTCTCGTTCCTCTTCTACCCGGTCACCGGGGCTCCCTCCCCCCTGCTCCCCTCCTGACCCTTTGCTCCTCTGCCCTCAGAGGATCCCAGAGATCCCTACTGCTCCTGTACTTTCCCTTTGCTTCTCTGTCCTGTCCCTGGAGTTCCCTACTGCCCCCTACTGTTCCCTTGCTTCTCTGCCCTATCTGCGTTGCTCCCTACTGCTCCCGTACCCATTGCTCTTCTGCACTGTCCCCGGAGAGCCCTACTGCTCTGAACTCTGCCGTTTCTTCTCTGCACTGTCCACACATTGTCCTACTGCTTTCCTACTGTCCCATTGGTCCTCTGCCCTGTCCCTGGGTGTCCCTGCTGGCTATTGTCCCGTTGCTCCTCTGCCATCCTCGGGGGTCTCTACTGTTCCCTACTATCCCGTTGCTTCTCTGCCCTGTCCCCTGAAGTCCCAGCTTCTCACATACTATCCCGTTGCTTCTCTTCCCTGTTACAGAAGGACCCTACTGCTTCCCTACTGTCCTGCTGCTTCTCTGTCATGTCCCCAGGGGTCCCTACTGTGTGGGGTGATAGCTAAGCTAGCACCCACCAGAAGTCCTGGGGGCGGCCACCTCGTGTATTTACCAAGGAAGATTGGGCCTAGCCGTTTTCACCCCTGTGGTCTGTGCGCAATCCCAATACTATTGCTGTGAGCGCCCGGCGCTTACCTGCATGGACATCTTGCTAATTGGCTTAACGCCCGCTTACGTGGACATCACATCAAATCGCCAGCTCTCCCCTCCTTGCCACATTCTCCCTCAACCCTATATCAGCTTCTGTACTTCTGAAATAAAGTGAATTTCTGCTTAGACAGACTCCTGCCTGGATCTGGTATTCTTGGGATGAGGGGGCCCAGCCACGCACTCACCTTTCCTCTCCCCCGGCCCTTGTGTGGTGGGAAATGCAACTTCTAAGCAAAAATGAGCCTGCGCTTACAGCGCTGAAGTGCCTCCTTCGGAGCCGAAGTCTAGAAATTACAGATGAACAGGCGGCTGCAGTCTGAGGGGTAGTTCTGGAGGTGTGGCCCCCTGGGTCTCCTCCACTGACCTCTTCAGTTGGGACACCTGGTGCCGCATTCATGAGCTGGCGCAGAGGGGAGAGACTCAGGAGACCTCACCCTCCCACTTTCTATTCTATCTTATCTGCCCTTCAAAGCTGCTTGGCACTGCAGCCCCTCCTCCCATCGGTAAGGCCTCTGACCCCTCACTGTACCCCGCCCTTCCTTCTGCCTCTACCGGGGATTCAACATCCTCCCGGAGCCTGACGGATGACGTCTCGGCTTCCACGGGGGAATCCTTGCCAGAGGCTTTTTCCCACTGCACCAACCAATCCCTTCCTTTCCTATGTTGCTCTGCCTCCTTAGGTTCCCCCGCCTGCTCACGCCTTTCCGGTAAACACTGCCCCCAGAGGCAACTGACCTGCCAACTGGTACCCTTGGGAACCCTCCGACCTCAAGGAACTAAAAAGGCAGTCACGGACCATGGGCCTAACTCCCCTTGGGCTGAAACCATCCTCCAGGGCCTTACTCACCAACAGTGTACCACCCAGGATTGGCGCTCCCTGTGCAGTGCTATCCTGCCTGGTCCTCTCTTCATCAAGTGCTGTGCCTTCTTTAAGGAGGAATGTCATGCCCAAGGGGAGAGGAAGCAAAATGCCAACCCAGCCATTCCAATTTCCTTTGGTGTGTTATCAAGTACAAATGGCCAATTTGCCACCGGCCCTCAGCAGGCCACCATTCCGGCCACTTACACCAACCAAGTAAGGGCCCTAGGCCTGGCCACTTGGAAAAAATTGAAGGAAGGGCCCCTGGAGGCCCCCATGGCTGGAATAACCCAGAAGCCCGGGGAGGATCTAGCTCTTTCGTAGATCTGGTTCGAAAGAGCCTCCAAAGAAAATTCGCTGTCGGCCCACTCCGAGACCAATTTGTTAAGCTTCTGGTCTGGGATGGCATGAATGCAGACCACAAGGTAGCATGTGCCAGCCTTAAAGATCGGTCAATGGAAAAGTGGATCATTGGCAGCTAAGGATGTGGGAACACAGGCCCACAGGCCCAATCCCTCACCATGGCATTACAAGCCCAAACCCACGCCTTAACCCAGGCTTTCTCATAGGTGCTCTCGGTCCTGCTGCAAAGCAAAACTCAAAGGCCTGCTTCAGCTGCAGCCAAACAGGCCATTTCAAGAGGGAATGTCCTATGCCACATCCCCCCCCCCCCCCCCCCCCCCCCCCCCCCCCCCCCCCCCCCCCCCCCCCCACTGGGGCCTTCATCCGCAGCCACCTCCTGACCACCTAAGACTCTTGGCTCCTGCTGCAAAAAGGGGTTTTGTTGGCTCAAGGACTGTCATTCAAAGTTTGACAGGGACGGGGAAACCTTTAAACTAGGAGGGGGGCAACCTCCAGCCCCGTTACCCCAAGGAGGTCCTCAAAGGCCTATTCGAGCCAATTGGAAAGTGCCATTGGTAGAAGGCATTAGGCCTAAAATGGATATCTGCATTAATGGTAAAAATTTCCATTGCCTCATTGACACTGGGGCAGATAGGATAGCCCTCCATAAAGAGGAGATCCCCTTCGGTTGGAAACTTAAGCCTGGCCCCACTATTCTGGGAGTGGGAGGAAACATCCCCACGGAGGAGACAGAAACATGGGTCCCCTGGTGAGATGTAGATGGCGCTTCAGGGAAAGTTCATGGACATACTGTCTTCACTGATGGGCTCAGCGGGCGCAGCTGTAGCAATTTATGCACCGGCCTCAGATCCATGAGGGGTGGAGAGGGCAAAACCTTTAAACTCTGTGATGGCTCCGCACAGTGTAAAGAACTCCTAATGGTGGCTTTGGCCCTCACGCATGCTACAGCCCCAATGAATCTTTTGGTAGATAGCCTCTATGTAGTTAACCTTCTCCTGAGAGTCCCCTCTTCTTTTATAAAGTTAGATTCCAATCCTATCACCCCTATTAAGATTCAGGTCAGAACTCTGCTGAGCCAGAGGGAGGCTCCCATTTACTTACAGCACCTCCAGGGTCATCAAAACCTTCCCGGCTTCATTTCTCAGAGGGCAAAGCCTTGGCAGACGCCCTTGCCTCTCAACGCCCCCTGGTGGCTCAATCTCGACCCCTACAGGAGGCTCAGGACTTTCAGGATCTGCCCCACATCAATTGTCAGGGACTCTACCTCCAGTTCCCCCATGTCCCAACCGGGGAACTTAAAAAGATTATTCAGACTTGCAAGGAGTGCCAACCTTTCTTTTTAGGCTCCCCCACTTCCGGAACCCCGGGTAAATCCTCATGGACTAAAGCCCAACTGTCTATGGCAAACAGATGTCGCTCATCATTCCCCCTTTGGAGAACTTAAATATGTGTTTGTTTCCATTGATACCTATTCCCATGCCTGCTGGGCCACCATCCACTTGGGGGAAAAATCCAGACATGCCCAGGGCCATTTTTTACAATGCTTTGCCACCTTGGGGGCTCCCTCTCCAGGTAAAGATGGATAGCGGGCCCTGTTTTGTTAGCTCTAGTACTTCTTCCAACACTGGAAGATCCAATAAGTGACCAGGATCCCCTACAATCCACAGGGACAAGCCCTTATTGAAAGGAATCACCAAAATCTTAAGACAGCATCGGGTGATAGCCTCTCCCCATCAACAGCTCCACAGGGCCTTATTCACACTTAATGTCCTTAACTCCTACGAAGAAGAATCTCTCCCCCCGCTTTCAAAAACACTGGACTAGCATAAAGACCCAACCTTTTCTCATGGTCAAATGGAAGGATCCCCTCACGGGCTAGTGGAGCAGTCCCGACCCTCTCCTAACGATGGGCTGTGGATTTGGATGTGTTTTCCCAATAGGACAATCTAATCCCCTCTGGATACCAGCCAGTAATCTAAAGTACCTCCCTCCAACCGGCCCTCCAAGAGAGGGCGATGCTGCCTCAATGGGGACACAACCACAAGGTGCCACAGTTCCAGAGTCCGTGGTCCTAGAGAAGAAATCACCCTGACAAATGACCCTTTACTTAACCTGTTATGGCCCATTCCATTTCTCTCTTCTCCTCAAGGCAAACACCCCGCTCCTTCGTTGGACTCCACGGGGCACCCACCTGTGCCTTCCGATGGATAAGTTTGTCACTCTCACCCTACTGATAGACCTCCCTCCCATCTTTTCCACTTCTATTCTCACACGATCAACAACTTTACATGAGTCCTCTCTGGCGAGGTTATGGGCCATGCCATGGTAGGTAATAATAACACAGGCCCCCAGTAACCACCTACATTGCCTTCTTTTTCCTTTGACCTATGTGACTTACTGGAAGGCTCATTTAATAAGGATTATTCTGGCCAAACTGCTGTTGGTAATTATTCAGCTTATGGGTGTCACGCTCCCTGCCTGTGAGCCTGACTTCTTCACACCCAGTTTTACCTTTGTCCAGAAACATCTGCATCAATCCTTGTTCTCGACGTCTGCCCTGGCCAGACCACTGATACTACTTTTGATTTTTTAAACACTGGACCCATGCCTCATTAACAGGTTTCTCTCTTTTGTCAGAGTTCACCTCGACTGAATCCAGGTACAACAGGTGTCCAGCTATGTCGCTCTTTGCTCTCATGACTCTACCTACAAACACGCACAAGTTCCTTAGAGCCCCTCCATCAATCTGGGTACTTCCTCCACTTGTCCGTTCATCTGGCAGCAGGGATGACAGCCAATGACGGGTAAGATCCTTGCAGTGAGGACAACCTTAGACAGGCGAATCCCCAGGGAGGATATCCCAGGCCTGGGGACAACAATGTCATGGCACGCACCGTGGCTCCCGGCCTAATGACAGGATCATGAACAGGGCTGAGGCCAAAGATCTCAGAGGCTTTTCTAAACAAAAGAGGGGGACCCCATGGAGTGATATCTAAGATGGCACCCGCCAGAATTCCCTGGGATGGCCACCTCTGGGGTTTACCAAGGAGGATGACTGGGCCAAGCCATTTCTGCCCTCATGGACTACACATGATCCCGCGAGCGCCCGGCACCTACCTGAATGGACATCTGCTGATTGGCTTGAAGGCCACTTACGTGGACACCACATCAAATCGCCTGCTCTCCCTTCCTTGACACGTTCTCCCTCTACCCTATATAAGCTTCTGTACTTCCTTCATAAAGTGAGTTCCTGCTTTGACAGACAGCCGGCTGGGTCTGGTACTCTTGGGAAGAGGGGGCCCAGCCACGCGCTCACCTTTCCTCTCCCCCGCCTCTTGTGTGGTGGTGTAACCCCCACACAGCCAGAAAGCTGACAGCAGGCCTCAATCTAGTCCTTAACCTAAATGTAGCTCTATCCCAACAACTACTTCTCACCACATGGCATTTTCTAACACAAGGCCTAGGTCAAACCCAAACCCAAGACTTTAAGCATAAACCGAATGCTAACGCGGACCCTAGTCCTAACACTGTCCATAACGCTAACCCTAGGCATTGCCCTAAACATAGCCCTAAACCAATACCCAACTCTAACCCTACCTCTAGCCCCAACATTAACCCTAACCCTCTCCCCACCCCTTGCAATAACCTTTGCCATAATCCTTACACTAATGCTAACCCCAGTCCTAACACCCACCCTACTACCCCTGGGGGTTTAACTCACCATTTCGGAGCAGCTCACGACACTGACTTCCCATCTCCTCCTTCAGAACAGGATGCCAGAGTGATGATGTCTCCACCAGCGTGCCTAGATCAGCTTCAACCTCCTTGTCCTCGACCAAAAAAAAAAGACCAATTTGATTTGAGATCCAATGGACAGGCAGCACTCAAGTCACTAAAAAGTAAATGAATTATAATTCACATAAATAAGTATTGCTCCAGGTATTTCCTAAAATCTTAAAGTAATAAAAAAAACATGGTAAGGGATAATATAAATTCATTTGACTAATTACATTTTTTCAGTAGTAACTTGGTAAGCATCTTCCTTGATATATTTTTCACATATTACGATTTCACACAACATAATTGCTTTCACTTTGAGAAAGTAAAGACGATAGCTTTGCCTTTTTTTAAACAAATAAAAGCTCATAGGTTTAGTCAAAATTCAGAAGATAAGGCTTTTTAAATTTTTTAAAATAGTTAACAAAATTATACTTAGATACTGGATTAATTGAAACAGGAAAAATTTTTAAGTAGGTAAGTTCATTTCTCTGGTAAATAATACTAAAGGTTTAATTTTTAAGAGTACACATTTAAAATTCATAGCAATATTAAAACATGATGAGAAGTGATATAAATTTATTTGAATGATTATTTTCAAGTCGTAACTTGATAAGTATGTTACATGTTATTGTATGTATATTTGTCATGTTTTACTATTTTATACAACATTGAAACAGAGAATATTGTCCACAATTCATTCCAATTTAAGTATCTTTTTTCTATTTGATAGTCAATTCCTTATCCATGGCACAGCCTGTATAACAAGAAAACAGTCATGCTCTT
This sequence comes from Ctenodactylus gundi, assembly GCA_004027205.1. Lineage (NCBI taxonomy): Eukaryota > Metazoa > Chordata > Mammalia > Rodentia > Ctenodactylidae > Ctenodactylus > Ctenodactylus gundi. Next base: position 41,635 of record PVKB01006770.1, read on the forward strand.
TTAATTAGTATTCTGCAAAATGTTTTTTATTTTTTATTTGGACACATACAAACGTTAGAACATGGAATGACCTCAGAGACTGTGTAGGTAGAAACAACATCCAGATCTATGTGAGTGATCCTCACTGAGTGTACACTAGAATGCAGAGACAGACAATCTTCAGTTCATACATATGGAAACGCTGATATTCAGTCACTCGTTATGAGCTCTGTTTGCTGAAAAAATCCAAATAAACGGAATGGGAATAAAGTAGTATGTAGCATGTATCCAATGGTCACAATCGCTACCTCTTAAAGAACATTCAATTTGCACTGTGTTCTAGAGAAAGCTCTTAAAACGAACATCTGGATTTTGTTTCCTTACAAGTCTGCAGGTATACAAACTGAAGCTCGAATGTAGGTAAATGGACACAACTAGAAACCATTACGTCAGACCCAGGAACACTCAGAAATTTAAATATAACATGATAGCTCTAATAGGAGAAATACAGAATACAACTAAATAACACCGTCCATGGGCAAGATGTGGGGAGTAAGAGGAATGAGGAAGGAAGTGGGGGAAATTAGAGGGCAGAGGGGAAGTGAATGTGAGATGGATGAAATATGTACATGCACAAAATTCTCAAGCTTATCCATTGTATTTTTCTCACACGCATACACACACACAAACATATTAATTGGGGAAAATAACAACAACAAACACTGAAACTCAGTGCTGTCAATTGACTTGGTCAAGGTCATGCACCAGATTCTGATGCAGTCAGGATGATTTATTTTAGAACACTCCAATATAAAGGCTGTAAAATCTCGGGTGAAGCACAATTTTCAAACTGACAGAACTGAAAACGATTAGTCACAGAATCATTCATGTTGCTTTTGTTTGTGTGGTCTCTTACATTGACAATAACTAATTGCAAACCAAAAAAGGCAGAATTTTCTCTTTTACATTATGTGTAATAACATACACAGAACACAATTAAATATTTTACCATTCTCCAAGTACACAGGTCAGGAACACTATGGGTGCTTTTCTGTAAATGTAAGTGTGTGTGTAAACATCATCATTGTATACTTCCAGAATTAGTTCATCACACCAAATCCAAATATTTGTCTACCATGCAGTTTCCCTTTTCTTGCTTATTCATCAAGTAGTGATTAGTTTATCTTCTCTTTATAAAATTCATTATTTACAAAAGTCCTTGACACTGAATACTATAATATTTGAAATCAGAATGAAAAAAACTTTACAAAATGAGAAAAATCCATGTGCTTAGATAGACAAACCAGTATTTTCAGAAAGGTGGTACTATCAAAACTGCTATACAGAATCAAGAAAATTCCAATAAAAAGAGCAAAAGCAATTCTTCAAAGAATGCTAAGCTGCAATCCTAAAATTTACATAAATCAAATGAGACCAAGAGCAGCCAAAGCAGTTCTAAGCAATGATTCAAAGCTAGAAGCATTACAGTTGTATCCATCAAATACTATTTTCCAAGCAACAGTGATCAAAACCAAATCATCTTGGAACCAATACAGAAAGGTGGACGAATGGAAAAAAATTCAAACTCATAATCAACCACAAAGTTGATTCAACCACCTGATCTCTGAAAAATAAATTTTTGTTTATAGTACCCTGGAAGGAACACAGCCAGTTTCAAAAACAGTTGTGAAAAAACTTATCCACATGCAGAAGAATGAATTTAGAGCCAGCACTCATACAAAGAAATCCCAAAGGCCCAGGAACTGGCAAGTCTTTCCTACTCAACATACATAACTAAGTGAAAATCTGCAGTGTGACGGGGACCACACCATACCCCATAAGTAAATACAACGATTCTACTCTAAGTAAGAAGGTAAATGTAATATTACACACACAAGAACTGAGCCTCAAAAAAGTGATATATTTATAGAATCCCCTAGGTAGAATGCAGCAACAGTTGAGTTTAATCTCATGTCTGATTCACAAACTCTCTGAGATGGACTTTGTTTTTTTTTTGAACCAGGTTCTTGTGGTATAGCCCAGTTGCCCTTGAATTCTCAGAAATCCTGGTGCCTTGACGCAGCCTTCCAAATACTGGAATGACAGGTGTATGCCACTACACTCAGCCCCCAATTCTTTAGAGTCCAGTCACCATGTCACCATTTTGTCAAGATGCAGAAAAGATACAACAAACAAAGTATGGGCTAGACCGAGGGTACCATCGATACAAGAGACCAAATGGAACAAGGCCAATGACTCCCAGCTAAGCCACATCCTCTCTCTGGTCCCATTTTCTGGATCTAAGTGGGATTCTGACACAGTCATCCCAGTGCTACAAGGGCTAGAAAGGACTTAACACTCAGCTAATTCCAGGCCAATTTTATTGTTTTTGTTCATTTGTTTGTTGGTTGGCTGGTTTTTGAGAAAGGGTCTAAGTCACGAATTTTCCAGGATTCACCCATAGGCGAAGGAGGTTGAGGTAGAGGTGAGAGGTTTGCCCAGAGGGCTGGGTATGCATGACATGCCTGGGAGGTCTCCCTGGCTGCCTATGCTCAATGTAGAAGTCTGGGGGCTCTCACTTTCTGCTGTGGCTTGGATATGAAATGACCCTGAAAGCCTCATGTGTTGTTGTGGTTTACCTATGAAACCATGTGATATGACAAAGCAGGGCCTGTTCAGAGAAGTGAACTATAGGCATGGAATAGGTTCTGTGGCACATCATGAAGTGTGTGACCTGGATGAGGTAGATCACTGATAGAGAGGCTACATCTAGAATAAGGTGGCAGCACATGAAGGCTTGACCTACTGGAGACAAAACACAAAGGCCAGCCCAGAAAGTGTAGTACAGGTCCTGGAAGGGCATGCACTCATTCCATCCTTCTTCAAAGCCTTGGCTTCCACTGTGTGCACAGCTTCTTCTAGATAGAACTCGGTCATGTGCTTCCGGCACTGCCAGGCACCCACATGAAGGGGTGCTTCAGACCTCCCAAAATTGACAGCTAGAATAAATCTTTCCTCCCAGAGGTTGTGAACCTTCTGTATTTGGTCCCAGCAACAACAAAGGAACTAAGACTTCCGCCAGTCAAAAGACACAGGTTTGAAAAACAAAATACAAACATTTGTAGTTTTAAAAAGACACACTTCATCCACAAAGAAGCAAAGACTGACAGAAAAAGGATGGACATGAACAGTCAGTGCCCCCGGAGCTTGAAAACAAACAGAAGGAGTAAACTGTACTAGACTCCATTAATGTCTTCCTAGGCAAAGCAGATCTCAAATCAAAACAGGTCAGAAGAGACAAAGGTGGACAATAACTACTGCTAAAATAATCCAACAGAAAGAGTTTACTATTACAAACATAGATGCATCCAGTGTTTTGTAGAACAGAAACTAACAGACATGAAAAGTCAAATGGACCCAAATACAACCATAACAGGTGCTTCACATAACAAATGAAACAAATGGCCAAAGTTACTTAAAAAAAATTCATACAATATGACTAGATAAGTTGGCTTCAGCCCAGAGATTCAAAGATAGTTCAACATACATGAATCCATGAATGCAATGCGCCACTTAAGAGCAAAGAGAGAAAAGCCTTTGACAGAATTTGACTTCCAGTTATGATTTAAAAAAGAAAGAAAGAAAGAAAAGAAAGAAAGAAACCACCCTGATTAAGGCTAGCAGTGCTTTTCTGGTGAGTGCACCATTTTAAATTTGATTCTGCAGCACCATATACACTGGGTGAGGGGGGGTGCATGCTTTGAACCCCAGCAGTCAGGAAGCAGAGGCAAGAGGATTGCTCTGAGTCCAAGTCCACCCTGGGCTCCACAGTGAGTTCAGAATCAACGTGGGCTACAGAGCAAGACACTTTCTGAAAAAGAAAAGAAAAGAAAAAACTGATGAAAATTGATGTACACCAAGATCTTACACCTCAGGATGATAAAAGCAGTTTTTGACAACACTTTTATCAGTATCATCCTAAACTGGAAAAAACCTGAAAGCATGCCCTTTAAATCAGGAACAAGACAAGGGCATCCAGTTTCACCAACCTTGTTCCACATAATGTTCAAAATCTTAGCTACAGCAGTCAGGAAGAGAATGTAATACAAACAGTACACATAGAAGAAAACTAGTTTGAATTATCTTTATTTGCAGATAACAGCATTGTCCACAATGAAGTTCACAAAATTCCCTCAGGAGACTCTCAGAACTAACAAACTCAGATAAGTGGCAGGAAAGAAAAATCAACACACAAAAACTAATAGTGTTCCTGTACAGGAACCATGAAGACAGAGAAAGAAAGCAGAAACACAATCCCATTCACAATGGTTTCAAAGAAAATTAAATACCTATGGAAAGAACCTAATAGTAGGACCTATAGAATGAAAACTGTAACACTTTAAAAGAAAAAATTCAAGGTGACATTAGAAAAAGGAAAAACATCCCGTTCTTGAGTAGGCACACCAGTGTTGTAAAAATGGCCAACTCAAAATACTCAACGCAACTCAACGCAGTGCAACTCAAAATACCAAGGTCAGTTTGCAGAGGGAAAAAAAATTAATATATATTTATATGGGATCAAAAGAGATCAAGAACAGCCAAAACAATCCTAAGGAACAAAACAAAAGCAGAAGGCACTATAATACACGGAGCTATGTACAAACAATGAACTTTAATAACCACGTGGTATTGGCACAAAATAAGACAGGTAGAACAATGAAACAGAACTGACGACAGAGACAACCATAAGCAGCCACCTGATGTTTGACAAAGGTGCCTAAAAACATATGCTGGAAAAAAATTAGCCTCTTTAACAAATGCTGTTGGGAGAACTGGTCATCTTAGTGCAGAATGCAACTAGACCCACATCTTTCACCATATGCCAGTATCAAATCAAAATGGTTCCAAGACTCAAATTAAAACAGAAACAATGAACCTTCAACTTTGAAGAGATTGGCCTAGTCAGGAACGTTCTCAACACAACATCTAATGATCTTGAGTTAACTCCAAGAACCCACATCAAGTTAAAAAGTTGCTGCACGGCAAATTAAACAGTGTAAAGAGAAAAACCCAATAAAATGGGAAAACAACTGCCAATTACTTCTTGGACAGAGGACTGTTATCTACAATATTAAAAAAAAATGAGAAAAATCATGTTTTCTAACATAAAAGGTCTGGTGAAAAATGAGCCAATAAAATGAATAGATATTCCTCAGGAAAAGTAGAAGCCGACAATACATTTGGGAGAAAATATTCAGCATCCCTAACAACATGAAAGAAAATGCTAAACAAAGAAACACCCAAGTTGCAAGTAACTCTAGCACCAACGACTGATATGAGGAACTTAAAAAACAAATGCTGGCAAGACTGGAGAAAAGAACCCTCCTACATTTCTGGTGAGACTATAAACTGGTACAACTGTAACAGAAAGCAGTATGGAGAGTCCTTCAAAAACTACAACTAGGTATCCCACTTGAAATATCTTTTCAGGGTATTTTCCCAAGAGTGAAAATCATCACACCACAGGGATACATGCATATCCATGTTAATAGCAGCACAATTTGGTGCACAACAGAGGCTCTGAAGCACCTAATATGTCCATCAACAGATGAATATGATGTGATATAAATGCACCTTAATGGAGTACTACTCTGCCATAAAGAAATGTAACTGAGTTCCTGGTAGGAATATGGAGGCCCCTGACACCACTGTGCTCAGGGAAATGAATGAGACACAGGATAAATATCAATGTTTCTTCAATATGAGTAAAGTTAAAAAAAAAGAGTACAAGAGTAAAATGAAAGTGCTGGAAGAAAACATGAAGAATTTTTAGACAGAATAAGGTAATGTAAGAGATGAAGGAGTTGGAAGAGAGAAGGGAACCTGATCCAAATCTAGTTTTTTCTACAGAAGTAGCAACAAAAATCAATCTTGTACTTGAGACTACTCCAAATTTCTCTATTCTGGTTGCAGAAATATGTAAGCAGGCGCCATTAACACAGGACCTGTACTTTCCACAGAATACCTGGCATAGAATTTCTTCAAATAGCCACTAGCAGGGGCAATAACTTGTCTTAGGATGCTCCCCGAATACATCAACCTCTGTAAAAAAGTATGTCATTTTTCTTGCTGTTACTCTGAGAGAGACATTTAAGTCTCTCTGCTGCTCCTCCAGCTGATCACGTTTATCCCAAATCCACTGCAAATAGTGGATGTTCTGCCAAAGCTTACCTGCCCTGTGACACAACATGCCCTGATAGAGATGCACCAGTTGGCAAAGCAGCAGTAGATGATCATATACCCAGGTGATAAGGAATGAGCCAAAACCACACCAAACACGAGGAAACAAATGACACAAATTGGAGGTAACTTAACTGTAACAGAGCCTTAAAAGAACAATATATCTGATCACTTATGCAAAAAATGAATCCTTAAAAATGACAAATGATTGACAATCTCGTAGTGAAACTGGACAAATAATAAAGACAACTCTTCTTATGATTAGAGAACAGAGAGGAAATGTTGTAACAAACCCCACCTAAATTTTGAAGAGTTTTAGGTAGTATTTTGAAACCTCTTATTTTAATAAATGGAGAATTTAGAAGACATGGTTTAATTTATAGATGCATATGACCTGCCCACATTAAAACCAGATTCTGGAAAACACTTGGGCAATTCAATAACAAACGATGAGATTAAAACAGGTAGCAAAAATTGTCTCCACTACTAAAAGTTAAGGAACAGAAGACTTATTACTAAATTTAATCAGACCCTTCATGGAGAACAGCAATGCTCCTTAAACTATTTCGCAAAACATAAAGAGAAAGGATGTTTCTAGAATTACTAGAGTAGTAACAAATCCAGATACACAAATGGACATGTGCATACACACACAGAGAAATGACAGAACAGTATCATTTCAATACACATTTAAATGCAATGCACCATGGAAAATATCTTTTATTTTCAATGTTAACTAATGTTCAATATATGAAATAAACAAACTTACTACATAACAAACATAATTACCAGTAAAAATCATAGGTTCCTCTGAGTAAGTGCAAACAAATACCTATGATAAAATTAGAAATCTCTTTTTGAGAACATCAAATCATCATACTTCATGTGGCAGGGGTGTTTTTCAATGGTTAGAGTGCTTACCCACCATTAGCTAAGGCCTGTTGTTCAATTCCCCATGAAGAACCATATAAAAATGGTGAGATAGCTCCATACATAGCTCCAGGACCCCAGCACTTGGAAAACCAAGGCAAAAGGACTGCCTTGAGTTCTAGGCCAGATTGGGCTACATACTGCATTCAGGACCACTGGAGTACACAGACTCTCATCTCAAGCAAGCAAAAACATGCTCACAGCTCAATAGGGTTAGCACAAAAATATTCCTAAAAAAGAGAGAGGAACAGTTATCCAGGTGAATGAGACCCCTAAAACCACAAACAGACATGAGCAGAAAAAGAACTTCCCACCACACATCTTACTCCAAATATTGGAAATGAGGAAAAACATAAAATTAAAAGCTATCAGAAGGCGAGATCATTCACAAACCAAAAGAATGACTGCAACTGTTTAACAGGTTACTTTTACATGCCAGGAACACTTAGGACGCCATTACCCAGGCCCTGTAACACAATGATTAATGACTAGAGTCACTGTGATCCCACAAAGTGATTCCTTAAAATTAAACAATTAAGACGTTCCATGAGTACTGTATACTCTAAAAACTGATTTCTAATATGGCACATAACACTTAAACAGAAATACAGACCAAGAAGTCAATATCTCTGAGACAAAGGGAAGAACAAGGCTTACTTGGAGAAAATACAGACTCAAACAAGACAAAGTGACTGGGAGTCATATATAAATTTCAGTAGCTACATTTAATGCACTGTGTCACCTGTAATGAAAACACTGAGGATCAAAAACCAAGACTATTGTACTCCTACTGTCTCTCCTGAAACACGTCTTGCCTGCAAACACAGACAGACATGAAGTACAAAAGTGAGAAGTACTGCTTCAAGCACTTAACCATGAAGTGTTGCAAGGAACTCCCCCAGGGAGAAATGCAGAGCACTTACAAAGGATCTCCTTTAGAGGAAAAAAAAAAAAGAAACCAATGTCTCAGGTGCCAAGCAGCAGGTACACTGTAAGGGTGGGTCTGAAGCTGAGACATGGCCCTCAGTGACCGCCTGGAGCCCTGAGCTAGCTCCCAACGAGGGCTCCTGCCTGTGACATAATTGGAAAATCTCAGATCTTCATCAAGGTAGAGAAAGATCAGCTGTTTCCCTAAATTTGGAGTCTGAAACGTATCAGCTATTTGGTCAGGAGACACTGAACACAAGCTCAACTAAAAACAACTGCTAGGACGAGGGGTTCACCACACCAGCTGTTTGCACTTTTCCTTCTCTGAAGTTCTGCCCACCAAAAGCAGCAGGAGCAGCTGTCCTTGGATCTGACCAGGGAGATTTCTAATCAGCCCTTGTCAGAAGAGACACCACCACCAGTGCAGGCCAGTACACGATAGGTCCCCATGCAACAATCAAACATGCAGCCACACTAAACGCCACTGTGTCCAGTTTTAACAACAAACACTACTTTACATAACAGACTCTAATCCCATCATAGTAGCCAACTGTGATACTACCCTATCAGAAACAGATAACATGGGGCTGGAGGACTAGCCCAGCAGCCAGAGTGCACTTGTCTAATGAGGGCAAGGCCCTGCACTTCTTTCCCCAGCACCACATCCACCTGGCGTGGTGGTGCACGCCTGCTATCCCGCCCCTCGGGAGGCTGAGGCCAGGCCATCTTGGGCTCCATCTTGAGTTCAAAACCGGCCTGGACTTCAGAGAATGACCCTGTTTTTTAAACAAATACAAAACAAAACAACAACCACAAAATACTATAACAAGTAAAAGAATCCAAAAAACATATATCAGGAAATTAAATTATATTATGGAGGAAATGGACTTAACCAATAAATTGAGTGTTTTACGAAACTGCAACAGAATACTTTCTTTTGAGCACCCCGTATGTACTTATCCAAACCTTATACAAAATTGTCATAGTTCACAAATACCAATAAAAATGGCACAATAAAATAAAAATAAAAAATAAGAACCATAGAAACACTCAATACCGTTATAAAGAAATGTGTGAATCTGAAAAGAAAAAGACCTCTTGAGATTCTGCAGCCAAGCAGCCCCACCCCTGAAGAGCAATTAAGGCTCAAAAAGAATTTGCATTCTTAATGACTGTCAGCTGAGACCTGGCAAATTCACAGCAGCAGTCTATCAGTCTTTAAGAAAGAAACAAATGCCAATGTCTTCCACATAATATTGAACGAAGGTAAGACATGATCCAAACCAAACCATGAATTCAACATTACTCTGACAAAAACCACACAAGGATACAGGAAAAACCCAAATTCTTCTGACCAGTATGTACATCACCACAGACGCAGACACACCTGCAAATAACATCTGCATTCAGCCAACTCAGCGTCACATTCTTAAAATCTACATTAGGATCAAACTGTTTTTATTTGGTGGATGTCAAGGTACTTCAACATTGACTAACGTTGGCAAAACTGGGTAGCCGAATTAGTGGGACACAGCAAATGCAGTTCTGAAAAAGCTGATACCTATTAGTGCATCTGCTACAAAACACGTAGCTCAAAACAAATCATCTAAAAGATGCATCTTGCAGTTTTTAAAAACAAAGAACAAACCAAACCATAGACGATGGGACCTGAGAGGAGTAAAAGAAAGGAATAATGATCACAGTGGCTGCACCTAGGGGTAGGGACCTCTCTCACAGGAAAGTGCGGCCAAATATGCTTGAAGTGAGGAGCCTAACTCCAGAGAAAACCTGCACCAGAGTCAAGGATCCAAGTAACGTGAAATTACCGAGGGCCAGGGATGCGACGGGGTCAGGAATGGCAGGACTTCAAGGCGGCATCGGGACAGTGGGACTAGGGGCCTGCGAGGTCATAGTGGGCCCACACTCACCCTGCCTTGGCTGTAAGGCCCTTGCCAGGTTACACTCCAGCTCCTCTCCTCCACCCTGGCTCCGCAAGACAGGCAGAGTTCCCCAGGCCGCTGCTGGGGCTCCAAACAGCAGTCAGGCCGCTGCGGGGGCGGTAAGCAGCAGTCCAAGCTCAGGCAGCGCGGTGATGCTCAGCCACGGGTAGCCCAGCACATCTAGGGATGCAGCACAGAGCTGCCACTACTGCAGCACCAGCACCCGGCCCCTGCCTGGCACCCCTAAAAGAGGCTGCCAGGGCCGAGGCCAGAACTCCCATGATCCACCTCGCGAGATTCCACAGCCCAGCAGCCCCACCCCCAAAGAGCCAATGAGGCTCAACAGGAATTTGCATTCTCAATGTCTGCCAGCTGAGACAGGTGAATTCAAAGCTGGAGTCTCCCAGGCTTTTGAAAGGAAGAAATGCCAATTTCTTCCATGGATGTGGATGTCAAGGTAGTTCAATATATGTAGGAATGCATGTAATGTATTATGGGAATAAAGATAAAAGTTACAGAAATATGCAATAGATGCTTAAAAAAACCCTTTTAATTATAA
>PVKB01006771.1:0-52060 GCA_004027205.1 Ctenodactylus gundi
CCTCCCTCCCCCTCTTGTGATCAGATCCTTCTACACACAATTGCTTGTGGATTCCAGATGAACAGTGCTGGTATTACAGCCGCGAGCCACACCAGGCCAGTTTACAGGGTGCTGGGGAATAGAACTCAAGGCCTTGAGCTTGCTGAGCAAATGCTTGACCCACTGTGCCATTCCTCCAGCCCCGCCTGAATATTTTCTGCAATAAGATTCGCCTGGAAAAAAAATGAATCTCACAGGGATCCTAAATGACCCCCTCAGAGCGACTCGTACTGCAAAAGCAGCGGGCCCGGCGAGGCGAGGGGCCAGCAGTACCCCCTGGCGGGCGCGGGAGGTACCACCCGTGGCGTGGCCGGGGCCGTGGCCGTGGCCGGGGGCCGGGGGCCGGGCCGTGGCCGGGGCCAATACTGGGCGGCGACCACGCCGCCCGGGGCATCAGAGCTGCAGGAAGCTGGAACAGAAAAGAACTAGCGTGCGTCCGCGGAACTGGCAGGCCTCGCGCAGGCGCAGCGCCCCGGGGCGGGGAGAGGCCGCCGGACGCGCGGGGCAGCGGGGACAAAGGGACCTCAGTGCTGCCGGCCGGGGAGCCATAAAGGGCGGCTGTGTCCCCGCGGCCCTCCAGCTCACCCCGATCGGAGGGAGGGCGTGGCAGCCCCGCCCGCGCTTGCCTCCGCCCGCGGTGGGGAGGGGACCAGCTGCTTCCCAGATCTGGGGAGCCCAGGTGACCAGGACAGGAGCCGGCCCGGCAAGGGGACAGTGGTCAGCGCTGTGTCAAGGGCCAAGAGGAGGAGAAGCGAGCACCAGCTGGTGAACGTGAGCGGGACGAAGACAACACGAATACGGGTCGGGTCGGCGTGGTGGCCCGCAGCCTGCAGACCGGGCAGCAGGACTGGGTTTGAAGCCACCTGCTGTTTTAAACGACGGGGGTGGTGCTGGTACGACGGGGGTGGTGCTGGCAGTACAGCACAGAAGTTAAGGAGCTTGCTTAGCAAGCAGAAGGCCCGAGTTCAAGTCCCCCTCCCCGGCACCACATACAGTGGGTGTGCTAGCACATCCCTGTCATGCCGCCCTTGAAAGTTTTTGGGTGTGGTTTGGTTTGTTTGCTTTGTGGTACTGGGGATCAAAGCCAGGGCCTTCATCCTGAGCAACATCCCCAGCCCACTTTTAGTTTTGATTTTGAGACAGGGTCTCACTAAGTTGCTAAGTTCCCTAGTCTGTTCTCACACTTGTGATCCTCCTGCCTCGCTTCCCGAAGTGCTGGGCGCTGAACATGGCGTCCTGCTACTAGTGGTGCCAGGTGCCCAATCTCTGCTCTGCGGCCGTTTCAGGCCAGATGACTTGTTGTAGCTGGGAAGGGCTACTTATCATGAGCATGGTAAGATGTTTCCAGTGTCTCTGGGCTCAGCCCACTGGGTGACAAGAGCAGCACCTTCTCCCATGGTAACAACAATCAAAAAAAGCCGCAGACATTGCAGATGCCCTGTGAGCCGCTGAATTAGGGCCTTCTCAGCCTCCTCCCGGACCTCATCAGCTAAGCATTGTTTTTGCCACGTTCCCCCGACTGGGGCATCATACCTGAAACCCAGGATTAAAAGGAGAGGTTTATTTTAGCTCACAGTTTCGGAGGTCTTGGTCCATGCACGCGTGGCGGGCACCGGAGGAAGCACACGGGGAGACTAGCTGCAGAGAAGCCACTCACAGTATGGCCGACTGAAAGCCCAGCAAGCGAAGGGGGGCGGAGCTAGCACATGCCCTTCCGGGTCCCGTCCCAGAGATCCACCCCTTCCAGGTCAAACCCCAGGTATTGGCCCCTCCCAGCCAGGCCCCGCCTCTAACAGCTCATAGATACCCCGCAGCCCCAGCATGTTTGTGGGATGCTGCCTGAGATGGAAAAAAAAAAAAAAAAAAAAAATCCCTTTGTGGCCGGTCAAAGTGCAACGGGATATGGAAGCTCGGAAATACCTGACCAGAACCCGTTGTCCGAGTCGTTCAGGTGGAGACTGCTTTGTTGTGGCCACACGTGACTCTGGAAAGTCCATTCCTAACATCCACGTACTCCAGACCAACTGAGCCAATCGTTCTTGGTGCTAAGTCTGAAATAAGCTTTCAGGATTTTCATATTAATCAGTGGTTCTAGGAAAGGTTACACAGCTGGCTGCTCCCTGGCTGCGGAGAGACGGCCTCACCGGCGTGCACGGCAGGCCGGGGGCAAAGAGCCACTTCCCAGGCGCAGGGGCATCCGATCCAGACCAGATCCAGGCCAAGCGGCAGGCGCCCGCTCAGCATTTCTTTACTAGCTTAAAACTTTTTGTTTTTGCGGTACTGGGTCCGGCCCAAGGCCTCCACGTGGAGCTGCGTCCCCAGCGCATCTGTTTATTGTTTTTGATTTTAAGACAGGGTCTTGCTGAGTACCAATTTATCCAGGCTGGGCTTGATCTAGCAAGCTTCCTGCCCCAGCCACTCAAAACGTTGGAAGGACAGGCCTGTGGTATCAGGCCCAGCAATAGTCACTTCCTTTAAAAGTCCCCTTAAAAAAAAAAATTACGCTCTTTCTAAATTTTTTTTCGACATCTAATTGGTTCTTGATTGGGTTTCTTGGAAACTGGTGGCAATTTCTCTACATTGGTACAAAAGTTAGGAGAACACAGGAAATTTTTACTTAAACATTGAGATTAAAAGAGACAATTTGATCCCTATTTCTGTGGACTAGGGATAAGAGGCGCTGTCCTAGGCCAGGGTGATACTGGCCACGTATACAGGGCTTTGGCTAAGTGTCCTGCAAGCGGTTCCCTGTCCAGAGGCTTGCCGCCATGGATGGCCATGTGAGAAAAGCTGCAAGCAGGTAACACAGTCTTGGGCGGGCCCAAGGCCCCTTCACCAGGCTTCCTCGGGTTTTATGTGAGGCAGGATCTTGCTCTGTAGTTCAGGCTGGCCCGAAACCCACTGGGGAGCCCAGGTTGGCCTTGAACTCACGGCAATCCTCCTGCCTCACTGGGATTACCAGCATATGCCACTACACCTGGCTAACTTTCATGCAGTTCTGGAGAATCGAACCCAGGATCTAGCGTATACAAGACAAGCGCTTGAACTGCTGAGCTACACCCCCAACCCTGTTTCCAGTCTGAGCCAGGAACGCCATCACTTCAAATCCTCCCCTCTGGTTGGTAAGGACACCAAGCACGTGGGTTGCTAAGCCAGCCTTCCTTCTGGCTCATCTCTACTCCTGGTTCTGAGAGAGGGTTTCACCAGATGGCTCCACTGTTCAGGCTTGAGTTTAGGATTCTCCTGCCTCAGCCTCCGCGAGTGCTGGGGCTCCGTTGGCGGGAATCAGCGAAGCCCGCACAAGGCTGCTGCGGGGACTCCACGAGTAGCCCCGGGGGGCGGCCGACTGCCCTGGCCGGCGGAGCGCAGCCCTGAGCCTGCGAAGACGCGGGGCGAGCCGGCCTCCTCGCCGCCCCCGCCTGGCCGAGCCCAGCATCTACAGGCGAGACGGGCTCGTGCCAATCATCCTTTTATTGGTACAGAAGAGCCCCCACCTGTACTTACATAGTGCAAAAAAGCTGTTATTACCCCGGCGTGACCGAATCATCCTCCGTACGGCGAAGGGACGAGACAGAAGTCCCTTCGGGCCGTCAATCGCTCGTTTCTGCTAGTTTTTATTAGAGCGTTACAATTAAAGACATTAAATTAGAATTCATGTGATACAGCTAGAAATTAAATTACAAAATAATAAAAACACTTTTAAGGAGGGATGTGCCAACCACGTTTCCATTTCTACCATGTATTAGGATTCAGATTGCTGATGAGGCAAAAGTTTTGGTGATCCAGTGACATGTGCAGAGGCTGAAATGATGAGGAGGAAGAAATGTCCATAGATAAATTATTTCACAGAAAACAATTTAAACCAAAAATGACATGGAAGTTTTTTTTAACACATGAATGTTCTAGAACCTGCTGGCACAAGATACAGTAAATACTTACAAATTTTTTTTAAAGCAAACAGCAGCTTTACAAACAGCAATACTTCTTTATACATATATTAAAGTAACAATGTGTTACGATTTAGCAGTTTTCTGTTAAAAGAGCCAAAGTGAAGGTAGCGCTCATTACTCACCCGCACATTCCCACCCCCCGCCTCCCCTGGCTTATTAAGAAATCAGACAGTACATTATTTGGATATTAATTTATCAATATTTAAACTATGGGAATTCCTTTTGACTAATTCTTTCCCAAACACTGAAAGCATATAAAATACCATCTCTCCAAAAATGACCTCGGTCAATGCTTGTAACAACTTTTCAATGTATAACACATTATTTTTCTATGTTTAGTCAAAAGAAATATATTACATCATTTACAAACATATTTAAACCCAAAACTAAGCTAATATGAACATTTGCTCTTTTGAGAAGAAGTAATCTTCACGGCAAGGAACTTACTAAAGCGACAGCCTAACCCGGGAGTGTCACCACCCTGCGGTTCATGTACTTGTGTACTGAAACACAAGCCAAACGCTTATTATTGCCAATAAAACAACTACACGCTAAGAAAAAAGTCACTATGTTTCCTTGTGCTGATGAACCCTTTCTCTTCTTGTAGAACTTTCCAGATCTCGAGTGAACCAAACCCACTTCCAAAAATACTAAAACTTTCCCAATTTTCAAGCCTCCAGAGGCACTAATTCAGTATACACAAATTCCAACATTTACCTGAAGGAAACAAATTGTAAGGACCTCATTCTACATATTTAAGCGTGCTCTCAACACGGGGCTATTTCCTGTGACAAGCCCTGGGTTGTCCTCTTGAGGTGAATGGTCTCCTACACAACTGTCCTGGTCCCCCGATTTACTGGCCCAGGTACAGCAAGCACGAGTGTTATCAAACATG
Organism: Ctenodactylus gundi; assembly: GCA_004027205.1. Lineage (NCBI taxonomy): Eukaryota > Metazoa > Chordata > Mammalia > Rodentia > Ctenodactylidae > Ctenodactylus > Ctenodactylus gundi. The sequence goes on from PVKB01006771.1 coordinate 4,885, forward strand.
TGACTCTACACCTCCCAAGTCTGCAGCAGAATTAAGTTATTGGTGAATAAATGTAAGTGTCAAAAATCAAAAATGACGATCCGTGTTCGGAAGAGTGAGAAAACGTAAGATGCCTTGGGAAAGTGGCCCCCACAATCGAGAGTTACCTGAGCCACTGACGCCGGACAGAGACAGTGACCACCACAGAGTGGGGGAAGAGTTCAATTTCACTTTGAAGACAGTAGTTCAAAACCTCCATCATCTCTTTACACAAACACTTGCACCTGCACAGAGACAGCCCAGTCTGCCCCGGAGCCCGCGGCCACCGTCACAGCGGCTTGTGCCTTGTGCATGGCGTCCCTGCAAGGTGCTGGATGGTTAGGCACTAGCGACCTATCCCAGAGGACAGTTTAGCCACAAAGGTACGACACTGCCCCCGTAGCACGTTAGTAAAAGGTGACAGGTGGACAATTTCCACAGTAGTGCTCCCGAGCTCTCGCACCTTGCACAGACCCTACCATCAGCCAAGAATCTAGTGTCTCCAGTAGTTACGTGCCAGCCTTACAAAGCATCGAAATGAGCACAGCTGTCCCAGAGTTCAGTAAAGGATCTGGCCCTCCTCTGCTGCCTCTGTGAAGCCCAGCCCTGCCCGTGGGATCTGAGCAGGGAAAATGTGCCTGCCTTCTTGGCTCTGTGACTGCGTATGGGGGCTTCTAAGTGGAAGTCAATGTGCGTGTGTGCACGTGTGCAAGTGCACACGGGATGAACTGGGAATGGAAGAGGAGGTGGAGGGACGACAGAAAAATACCCTTACACCACTACGTAAAGTTGCAGAGGTCACTAGAGCCCGGTAGCTAGCAAACAGGAGATTTAGCTCGTTGTTCAATTTCCCCAAGCAAGAACGCACATTCCCAGCGAAGGACAGAGCTGAGTAACAGTGAACAGAAAACGAACACCTGCACGTTAGCCCTGTGCTCCACACCACCGAAGAGTCAGCACAGTTAGAACAACTTTCTCTGTTCTTCTAAACTTTCTTTTGTAGCCTTGAACATCAGGATATAGCTTACGAGATGTGCAAAATTCCTTTCCCAGCTTCCCGCCCCGCCCGTTAACTCTGGTCACTGCTGTGTGTAAAGTGCTCACGGCTGGGCACAAGACAGACATTTAGAGAGAATAGGAGCCGTGCTGGTGCTCGAGACAGTCGGCTCCATGTCTCAAAGCGAGAAAGCCCTAAGCCAGAGCACAGAGAACACACAGGCCCACACGCAGCATCTGGCTGGTTCACGTAAGTGCTATGGCCATACAGTCTCTGGCCGGCACACCTGCCCCCTTATGCCAGCCAGACTATGTACAGGAGCAATCCTGAGATAAGCAAAGAGCGAGCCTGGTCAGAGCTCGCAGGTCCTGTTGGATGAGTGTTCCCGGGTGGGCAGCCCAGCCCCACCCTGGGCACGGCCAGCTGGCTCTGGGCTCACAGCTCTCAGCCAGCCCGCCCCACCGTGCCTGGGTTACGGCGACTGCTGACTTCTGAAATAAGCATCTGTGGACCAGCTAAGTGCAGCTCCCACTTTCATACACAGAACGACTTGTGCACTGCTCTCGGCAGCCTTCTCTGCGGTCTCCTGACTCCGTCGCCAGCCCGGACAACTCCGACCAGACACGAGCGTGAAGGAGTCGCAGTCCTGAAACAAGCCCGTGGACGCTTCCAGCCTTAGAACTTGGATCTGTAGCTTCCCAAATGACCTGAACAGACTTTGTAAGTTTATATTCCTTAAAACTTGGTCTTTTTTAAATCATTATTTTTCATTACAAAATAAGTTGAAAGAGATTGGAAGTTTCCACAAATTCTTAGAAAGACACCTAAGATGTTGATTAAAAGCTAAGCTACCGATTGTAACAAAACAGGTAACGGCTACAAAAATATCTGTTGGGTGCGAGACCCCTGTGGTCGCTCTGGACAGCGCCACGTGGAGGGGACAATGGCTGTGACCCTCCAGGGGAGAGCGGCCGCTACAGGCTCGGGGGTGGGGGGCTGTGGTCGGGGCGCTCTCTGCTCCCAGCGCCACCACCCCCGGGCTTTGGCGGCTCGGGGCTGGCCTGGTGGCCGGGCGTCCAGGCCTCCCTGTCCACCCCCGGCTCCAGCGCCTCTGGGGCCGCAGCCGCCTCCTCTCCGCTCTGCTCCGCAGCATCCTCCTCCGACCCACGAAGGGCCTTGCCCAGCTGGAGGGTCTCCATGGTTCGCTGGGTCTCGGAGACCCACGACTCAATTCGACTGTTGAGCTGCACTTCCACTGAGATAGGCGCGTGGGCATAGTCTTCCTCCTCCTCCTCCTCCTCGTCCTCGTCCTCCTCAAGCATGCCGGGCACCAGCGTGCTGGTGGTGCTGGTGATGGAGGAACTCAGCAGATCCCGGCAGCTGCCGTCCAGGGAACCGGTCTCTGTGCTCTGCTGCGAGGCCCACTCCAAGTCGTCAGGCTTGGCGTCCTCCCGGTCGCCTGTGGGCGACTTCCCTGGGGTCGTCGGGGCGGAGGTTGCACTGGCCATGGCTGCTGCTGGAGGCTGCTTCCCGACAGGGCCCGGGTCTAGGAGGACTGCGCTGGACTTTTCAGAAGTGCTGTGCTTGCAGGAGAGTTCTCGCTCATTCTCGGATGTTTCCAGGCCATCAGATGTCTCTACCATGCTTCTCCAGTTTGTTTCTAGAGAAAGCAAACTAATTTTTAAACCACAGCACTATTTTGGGGTCAGGGAGCTTAAAAAACAAAAGTCAGATGGAAAAATTGAAAGCTTTAGGTTTTCTAAAATTAGTTTAAATGTTATAAAGGGAAAATTCTTTAAAATATGTATTTAGCTGGGCCTGGTGGTACAGGTCTGTCTTCCCAGCAATTTGGGAGGCTGAGGCAGGAGGACTGCAAGTTTGAGCCCAGCAGAGGCAATTTAGTTACTTAGTGAGAGCTTTCAAAGTCAAAATAAAAATGGGCTGCGGATATAGCTCAGTGTTTAAAGGCCCTAGGATGGATCACCAGAACACCACACACACATTTAAAATAAATAGGAGCTGGAGGAATGGCACAGCAGTTAAAGCACCTGCCTTGCAAATGCAAGGCCCTGAGTTCAATTCCTCAGCACCACATACAGCTGAGCATGGCGGTGTACCCCTGTAATCCCAGCACTTGGGAGGCTGAGGCAGGTGGACTCCTGTGAGTCCAAGGCCAGCCTACGCTACATAGTGGCTTCAGGACCAGCCTGCGCTATAGAGGGAAACTGCTATCTCAAAAACAAACAAACAAAAACAAGGCCATAAAAATAAGTATATTAAAGCACCAAAAAGCAAAAAGGCTTTATACCAATAAGAACCCCACGATGCTCCAAGGAAAAGTCTGTAAGTTCACAAAAAGCAGTAAACTGCCAGGCTTCGCCTTCCTGCGGCCCTGGGCACCTGGCCCGAACCCGCGGACCCGCAACTCACATACTCTCTTGCAGCCCAGGGGTCACCGACCAAGCTCCAGGACCCACAGTTCACACGCAGAGCCCGCAAGAGTGGTTCCGCTGCTCAGCGGTCACCCAGGCTGGGGCTGTGAGCCATGCAATCCCTTCCTAGGCAATCCATCTACCCACAGATTTCTAACACATGGAAAAGTTTGTATAATAACATATGTAGGAAGGACCAAAAAAAACCACATAAACCAGTGGTGACAGTCTTAATTATTTCGCATTAATATTTACTGGTACAACATTCTTACCAAGTTGTATTGAAATAAACTACTCGTATTATGTATTTAACATGACTGTCACCCACGACTATCCAGCAAGTGGTACAGGCCATATTTAGAGGACTTCAAGTCAGGGCACGTGAACATGGTTCACAAAGCAAATGCCCCTCCTGCCCCACAGCTGGTACGTACCAGGTGGCAGGCCTACCTCTTTCCTGAGGACAGTCCTCCCAGATTCTGCCACTGGCACTTCCACACGGGCTCCAGGCAGAGCCCTCATCGTGCTCCTGCCCCTCCCCATCACTTACGGAAGCCATGGCTCCCGTGTGTCTCTGTACCCCACATGCTGACCCTGGCTGCTCCTGCTTCAGGCCATCTCTGCCTCGCTGTGCACTGACTGGCTCTGCTGACGGATCCTGCAGCTGTCGAACGGGCCTTCCAGTGCCCGAGCGAAGCCCTGTGTGCCCGGCCCTTTTCAGACATGCTGTCCTGCATCACCGGGCACCCTGCTCCCTGAGCTCCAACTCTTCCTGAGCTGCATGCCTCCCCGTTACCTGCAGCCTCATCGTCCTCGGGCCACCCAGGCCGCCTCGTACCCAAGTTTACAACATACCATACAGCAAGCACTAGGGAAAAGCTACTCAGTGAAAAAGTTCCGAGTTTTTAATTGTGCAAAGTAACTTTATAAAATTTCATCAAGACTTCAAACACACATTTACCTTTCCTTCTAACAGTTTTTCCTATTAACTGGTTACATTAACCCCCAGAGGCGGCAAGAAACCATCCTTCCCCAACCACTGGAGTGACCTCGGGGACTTTCCTTCCACGCCACTTTCCTCTGCATCTGCCCATATGAAGATCTTCCATCACCCTGACATCTGCTCAAACCCAGCTGCTTGTTTTCAGTTCAGGAGACTGAACCCAGGGCCTCTACACTGCGTCACACGTATTCCCGGCCCTTCTTGCGCTTTTTTTCATCTCTGAGACAGAGCGTCAGTAAGTTGCTAACTCACCTCAAGCCTGCAGCTTTCTAGATTTACCTTGCGGTGTGCTTCTCAGACCCGGCACGACACCACACTGAAAGAACTGACCTTAACGGCCAAGCGCCTTCTCCTCACTGGCCTTACTGTCAATTAGTTATCACTGCAGCAGAAGAAACACACCTGCCTGTGGCCAGAGACCCTGACGGGGCCAGCGCTCCAGGCCATAGCAGCCGACTGCCTCTGGATGGCAGCTTGGGCAGGTGCCACCGTCACAGGCAGGGAAGGGAGGGAAGGAGGAAGAGATGAAGGGAAGAGGGAAGTCATGTAGTTCAGCTTTAAATTTCAGATGGCAGCGGTCTGTTTGATGCACTTTCAGGTAAGATTAAAGCGGGAAGAGGGTAAGAAGGAACAAGAAGCCAGCAGGAAGGACGGAAGGGAGGACGGGACGGGGCAGAGCGGACGCGGCGCCACCGAGGGCACCACGAAAGCGAGGCTGGGAAGCCGCAGGGCATCAGGTCGGGCAGGACACACAGCCGCTTGGTTTAGTCGTGGTTTTTTGGATACAGGCTTAAAGGAAAGCAAATGTCAAACGTCTACGTTGTGTAAGATTAGACCAGGCAGTATTCAGGCCTGTGGTTTACTATGTAAATGCAATGTTTTCTTTAGATCTCTTAGAACCCCAAGCCTTTTGAAAATTTTAATACTCTGGGACCATGATTAAATTCCAGGGTCTCACAGAAAATTTCAGCTACAAATATTCTAATTTGTAGTGGACATCTTTTTTTTTTGGAGACAGGGTCTTGCTCCGTAGCCCAGGCTGGTCCTGACCTCACTATGGAGCCCAGGCTGGCCTTGGACTCCTGGCAATCCTCCTGCCTCAGCTTCCTGAGTGCTGGGATTGCAAGTGTGTGCTACTATACCAGTTTATGTAGTGCTAGGGAATCCAACCCAGGACCCTGTGCTTGGGTTGGTGAGTGCTCTAACCACTGTGCCATTCCTCTAGCTCTATTTCTTTTCTTTTCTTTTGAGACAACTTGCTCTGTAACCCAGGCTGCCCTTACACTCAGCGCAAGTGCTGGAACTACAAGCGCGTGCCACGACATCCAGCTTACACCTGGATTTTTTTTTTTTTTTTTTTGAGACAGGGTCTCGTGCTCTAGTCCAGGCTGGTCCTGAACTCACTATGTATCCCAGACTGGCCTTGAACCCATGGCAATCCTCCTGCCTCCTGAGTGCTGGGATTACAGGCATACACCACCACACTCAGTTTATATGGTGCTGGGGAATCAAAGTCAGAGTCTTGAGCTGGCTAGGCAAGTGCTTTAATCGCTGAGCTGTCTTCCTGCCCCACACCCGGCTTTTTAATGAACACGTCTAACTGAATTTTTAAGCAAAATTTGAAGAATCAAGAAAGAGCAAAAGACCGAGTGGAAAGTTGTTTACAAAATTATCTTAATCACTTAAACTATTTCATAATCATTTTCATCATCTCATAATTTAAGTCAGGTAAAATAATAGGCTACAAGCCAAGCACAGTGGCACACACCGGCAATCACGGCTACTGGGCAGGCTGAGGCAGGAGGACTGCCAGCGCAAAGGCAGCCTGGGAAACTTAGTGAGACCCTGTGTTTAAGAGTAAAGAGGAGCTGAGGATGTGTCCCATGGGCCAGGTGCTGGCCCAGCACACGGAGGCCCTGGTTTCTACCCCTGGAACCACAGACACCGAAACAGAAGAAATGGCGCCGGTCACTCACCATACTCCTTCTCGTTCACCTCGGAGATGGGCTCGGAGATGACGCTGCAGAAGGAGATGGCGCTGGCCGCCGAGGGGTTGCGCGAGTGGCCCATGTGGTGCGGCCCCTGCTTCACGCTGCGCAGGGCCTCCTCAGCCTGCTCCTGCTCCAAGGCCGCCACCATGTCCTTGTACGCCTTTCTGGCTTCCTCCGTGAGCTCCACCAGCTTATTGAACAGGCTCTAAAGGAGACATGGAGGTTCTGAGTAGACCGACTTTTTTAAACACTAAATTTTTATTCTTATTTTTAACAGTACACCTCTCTCCTATTTGTTTCAGGGCCAGACAGGCTTTCTGGCGGGGACGCCTGGATGCGTGCAGAGCCTGCCAAAAGGCACTGTGTGGTTCACGGCACTTCCAATGGTCTGGGTTATTCCTTTTGGAAGGGGTGGCTGCTCACATGGAGGATAGCTGCCGCACGTGGTGATGACGGACTGCTGCCAATGCGGCGGCCGCCAGAGTCTTGGCACCACACACGAACGCAGGCTGCTCGCCAGCTCTGCTCCCCCAGCACCTTTGGTGGCCGGCACAAGATGAGACAGGGAGGATTCCGGGCCCAGGCCTCACGTGCTTGGAGGACACAGGGCAGGGGCTTTCAATGAGATGTCAGCTCGGAGCTCTGGGCACCAGTGACGAGGTCATGAGGATGTGATGGCTGGATCTGGGACACGAGGAGGGTGGCTGGCGGGCAGACTGCAACAGTGCATGACCCACTGATTTCCTGTGCTGTAAGGAGGGGGGCGGCCACAGTGGGGGTGGCCGGAGGGACAGAGTCTCACCCTGGCTCCCCCTGCTGCTACTCTCTTGCACTAGCAGAAGCTGCTGTCCTCTGCCAGGTCCCTCTGCCATGCCACGACCACTGCCAATGGCCACGGTGGGGCAGCCCTGAGCTGTGAGCTAGGATACCTGTCCTCCCTGAGGTTGTGGGTGTCGGGCATCCTGTCCCCACAACAACAACGTGCGTACGTCAGAAGACAACTGTCCCAGGCCTTGAGAGGCAGGTGGGGCGGTGGTGGGGCCCGGCGTGAGCGAGGACGGGGATGGCACCGCACACGCACAAGGAAAGTACAAGTTTCGTCTGGGAAGCAGCGAGTAGACTCCTTTGGAAGAGAACTACGGACTGCCTGTCTGCCAGATGTCGTCCAGGGACGTGGAGGACGCAGGCCCCACAGGAGTAACGTCCCCAGCCATGGGCCCTTGTTGGAAGACCGTGAGAAAGACCAAAAGGCAGACCACGCTGGACCTTGACAGGATGCTGCAGGACACAACTGGGCAAGCACAGCTGCGGGGCGAAGGGCAGACGTGAGCCGGGCGGCCTTGGCGCCCCTGTGAGGGTCTCCCAGAAACTGGGAGTTTCCATGGCCACCAGAGGGGCAGTCACAAGACAGTACGCCCTGCTGTCGACATCCTGGTTCAATAGCCGTCCACTTCTACTAGGTGTTTTTATTTGGTATCATGATAAAACACACAACATTAAATGAAGAATTTCAACTGGTAAAAAAGACCTGGACATTTACAGGAATATGTTTAATTCTGTATGATAAAAATGTGCTCTCAGGCGATAGCAGAGAAACAACAGCACGTCGTGTTTCCTTCTTTAAACCTCACAAGGTGAGAGAGCAGGGCAGGCGGCAGCCCGCTGTGCACAGCGGCTCTGAATCGGCTTCCGAAAGGGGGAGCCCAGATGTGGCCGCTCTTCTCCAGATACAGCTGGAGCCGTCTGGAAAGAGTTCTGGAAAAACTGCTGCTGAGGTGCAGAACAGCGAGGCCGTTGGGACACCTGCTTAGCAGGCGTGAGGCCCCGAGCTCGAGTCCCGAGCACCACAAAAGCCAGGAGTGGTGGCACACACCTGGAATGCCAGACTCAGGAGGCTGAAGCAGGAGGATCACTATGAGTTCTACGGCAGGCTAAGCTACACAGCGAGATCCTGCAAGATGTGACCAGCGGTGTGATTCTGGAAGGCGTGGCTGCTGTATCAAAATCTGTTCAGGATTTGTTTGTAAAACAGGAGGAAGGAACAGCAGCTGCATGTTACATGGAATGGACCTGCCAGATGTGCACATGAACAGGCCACCCACCCGAATGAAAACAACCGAAGAAAGCATGCACCTGGACATGTGGTTGTGAGGGTAACACTGGTCTCACCATCTCAACAGGTGGAAATTGTTAGGAATAAAAAAACATAAGGGAAGATTAGAGAAAAATGAAGCGTGAAGCTACAGAATCAAAGGAAGGAAAGCCTTGAATGCGAGGTAAGGGTGGGAAGCCTAACCCAAAGGTTGGTCTTAGCAGATGGCAAGGATGACTTAGGCATACCACTGGCGCGCTGTGAGCACCACCACCCTGCTGTGAGCACCAGCACACTATTATAAATGATGATTCCTGCTAACAAACCAATATTTTTGGTATTTCCATTTTATACTTTGGTCTAAATATTTACCTACCTCAATATAGGAAAGGAACAAGTAAGAAAATATGCAAATGAAGCTGGCAAGCATTTTATAACAAAAAATCACTCAGAGTAACATACACAATTCATAAAGAAGTTAATACAATTAACAATAAACACATCAGGGCTGGAGGAATAGTACAGCAGTTGGAGTGCTTGTGTACCAAGTGCTAGGCCCTGAGTTTGATTCCCCAGCACCACATTAGCTGGGCACAGTGGCAAACACCTTGTAATCCCAGCACTTAGGAGCCTGAGGCAGGAAGATCATTAAGAGCTCAAGGCAAGCCTGGGCCACACAGCGAGTTCAGGACCAGCATGGACTACAGAGTGAGACCCTGCCTCAAACAAACAAAAAGAGAACAAGTGTGAAATGTGTGCACTTCCCTAAATTCGGGCCCACTGCCATTCCTTAAACCCCAGGAATCATACCCAAGGCGAACATCTCTATTTGTGTCCACCCCCAACGCCTCACAAACCAATGACTTCAGGCGACGCCCCTCCACCATGATCCACTCAGTGAGCACCTGTCACCTGCACGTGCTCAGCACCGTGCAAGATGTGGGGTCTGTGAATACAAGGGGCTTGCCACACGCTGTCAGTTAAGAGGGAAGAAGCATCCATCCCCTGCCACCAAGCAGCCTGACAGGCTAAGCGGGCCGATCACGGGCCACAGGCTGTGCACAGGACTGGCGAGAGTCACCACAGCAAGCCGGTGGACACATCCACAGGGAGTGGGACAGATGCTGGAGGGAGAGGAGGAACGGGTGTGGGGCTATGCAAACCTGGTGACAGGACAGTAAGGGACAGATGTTTGGACACATCAAAACCATATGGTGGGAAGAGGAAATGGTCAGGCCATTACATCGCAAAGCCGTGGAGAATGAACCCCACGAGCTGGCAAGCACTCCTCTCTGTGATCAGCTCTCGCGTGAGGTCCAGAGCAGCGGGCACCAGGGGAGCAGAACTATGGAGGCAACCGGTCTGAGACTCTTCTTTTCTCCAGGAAAAGTCCGTCCACTCACGGATGCACGTCCCTCCTAACTGGGTACACAGGATACACCCACCACAGGGACTGCATGGTCGCTCTGAGTTGTATCACACTGGTGTGTCCACCCCGCAGGCTAGGCCAACTACTGAGCCTTACAGAGTTGAGCCCAAAAGAAAAATAATGAGGACGCAGAGGCAGAAACACGGAACTGGAATCTTTTCAAACCACTGTCGGGCCCCACAGGCAAGTATCCTCACCGTTAAGAAAGAAAACAGAATCCGCAAGCACCTTCTCTGGGCCCCACTTCCTCTGGTAAATCCCGAGGCACTGGCACGGGTCAACAGAGCGGGCTATCTGGGATCTGGGGAACAGCGCAGGGGAGGGAGAGGTGCCTCTCCCAGTTCTTACCTCAGCCCCAAAGTAGTTGAAGATCCCCACGACACTCACAGGAACCAGCTTGTTCACACAGCGTCCTAGAGCTTTCCTCCCAAGGGCAAACACGAAGGGGATTTCCTGTTCCCGGGCCATAGCTATGACGTTGTAGAGAGCCTCATCCAGGCCACCTGAGAAAGTCAACCCACAGACAGGTCGTGTGCAGTCAACTCCCGCGCGGCGCTACTCCAGCCCTGCATGGGTACCGCAGGACAACGCAGCGAGGGAGCCTGCGCTGTGGCGGCACGGGAGGCCTAGGCTCTGGCACACACACATCTGTTAGAACTTGGGTTTCCTACATGTGTTGGTTTTTCTCTCGCCACTTACAATTCTAAATTTCTTCAAAAACCAACATTTTTGTTTTCCCATAGAAATTAGTGTAGCAGGAATGAAAATTCAATTGAAGCTGAGTCTGTACCCCTGCACTCTGGGAGGCTGAGTCAGGAAGATCATAAATTCAAGCCCACCCTGGACAATCGTGACTCGGCAAGACTTTGTCTGAAAATAAAAAATAAAAGTGGGCTGGAGGAATGGCACCACGGTTAACCTGATTCCTCAGCACCACATAACGCTGGGTGCGGAGGTGCACACCTGTAATCCCAGTACTCAGGAGGCTGATGCGGGCAGATTGTCCTGAGACTGAGGCTAGCCTGCGTTATGCCAGTGAGCTCAGGACCAGCCCGGGCTTACAGAGCAAGACCTTGTCTCAAAAATAAAAATTAAAAAAAGAAAAATTAAAAAAGAAAAACAAGCAAAAAGGGCTAGTGATATAGCTTGCTGCAAAGTCCCCAGGTTCAATCCTAGTATCAATAAATAAATACACAAATAACTAAGTATGAATCTAATAAGCATTGATATAGCTTGCTGCAAAGTCCCCAGGTTCAATCCTAGTATCAATAAATAAATACACAAATAACTAAGTATGAATCTAATAAGCATTATGAAGAAATTATTACTTAACACTGCTAACAGTCGCTAAGTCCTTTTCCTTCTCTTGCAGCATGGGTGGTGATCTATCACATCATGGTGGATAGGCGACTCATTACTGCCCTGGCATCTCTGCCTCAGGCAGAAGTGCACACTGTCAAGGATAGCTCGGTCTGGACCACCCCATCTCAACCAGGAAGGGCACCCGAGCATGGTGGCATGGCACAATGGACTTGGGTACTGGCTTACCCAAGGGCCTCTCCAAGAGACATATCACACCACAAACAGGGGCAGAGAGCTTTACTTTCTTTCAAATTCCTTTTTAGGAAGGAGAAGATTATCAAAGGAAGGGAATATGAAAAACTCCAGTATTTAATTTTTATAAATAAGATTTAATAGCACTCTTAAGAAATGAGTTTGTCCTCAAATAGAAAACTAAACAACATCTCATTTCAAAAGGTCACAAATTTAGTGCCTAAAGAATGTGGCAAATGCAAACTCAGAGTTCATAAAGTGCACCCTGATTAGTGCTAGGTAGGACCGACCAAAACTCACCAGGATTCATCCATGTGGGTTTTCTTTATACTCCAATTTCTTTTTTCTTTCCTTTTTCTTTTTTTTTTTTTTTTTTGAGAAGAAGTCTCGCTCTTTAGGCCAGGCTGGTCCTGAACTCACTGGTATAGGCCAGGCTAGCACTGGACTCAGGAAAATCTGCCTGCCTCAGCATCCCGAGTGCTGGGATTATCAGTGTGCACCACCATGCTCAGCATATGTGGTGCTGGGGAACTGAATTCAGGGCCTTTTACCATCTTGCCATTCCTCCATCCCCTTTACTCCAATTTCAATTATCCTACTACGTACTCAAAGACTTCACTGTCTTTTCTCAGACAAGATGCAATATTCTGTCTCATAACTTTACTCTGTGGAGAAAATCACCCGGTTCCCATTTTAAAAATTCAAAATCTACCAGCAGGCCTGCCGGGCAGGAGGCCTCCTGGAGTGACCGCGCACCTTTCGACTGGATCTTCTCGCAGTTCGGAGAGATGACGACACACTTGATCTTGTGGAGCTTCATGTGCTTCGTGACCTCCCGCAGCCCCATCACCAGCCGCCGGCGGGCCTTGGCCCGCACCGGGTCCTTCTGATAGACGCGCTCCTGGAAGCTGACCAGCTCCTGCAGCAGCAGCGTCACACACTCGTCGATCTCCTTGCAGAGGACCTGGCTGCAGTACCTGGGAGAAGGCAGCAGGCGCTGTAGCTGCGCACGGTCCTGTCCTGGGCCGGCACAGCAGGACAGGCTCTTCCGGACAAGATGAACCCACGCAGAGGTTTCATCAACAACCCGATCTTTAAGATCCCGAAGTCCCTCAGGTAGTTAAGAAAACAGGAGAGTGACACAGACTGTCTTTATCTCTGAATTTCCACCACTTGGCTTTTTTAGCAGAGGATGGGTTCACCTTGGGGAGCAGCGTCTGAACTTTCAATCAGACATTTCCAGAGCTACAAGCCAAATGTTATTCTGCTATGAGACAAAAACAGACATCATATTTTTGGCAAAGACTAAGTTACTTCATTCCAGCGAACACTAACAGTGCTTCTAGTACAAAAGAAATCTAACTTCTACCAGAAAGTTCTAACAACAACGATTTAGCTTCTGAGCTTGAGTTACTCTCTGGGAACTCGTCAACCATAAAGATAAGGTGCTGAGTCAGAGAGAGCCCAAGTGCCCAAGTGCGGACGACCTCAACAGCTGAACTCTGGCCAGCACCTTCGCGGCCTCGCACCAGACATGGCTTCTGGAGGGGCTGCACGGGACCCTGCCTGCTCGCAGCTGGGCTGTGCACAGCACCACACAGGGAGGGAGCAGCGATCGCACAGGGCAAGGTTGCCGTGCGTTGCTCCCGCACCCCCTCCATCCTTTTACTGCTCACGCCTCATCCACCACAGCAGGCACTGAACAAGAAGCCGGGCTCCCCTCTCCAGTGACACCCAGGCACACTGTGGAAAACCCAGGACTGAGGAGGCAGCTAAGGGGCCAGGCGCTCACCTGGCACATTCAAGGCCCTGGGGCCAATGCTTAGTACCAAAACAACAACAACAAAAAAATCCAGGCCTGCCCTTCTTTAGTACAAAGAAGAAACAGTGCTGGGAATTTATGTTTTATGGGGAAAAAATGCTTAATTAAGTACAAGTGTGGCACTGCTCAGAAGAAAGTACCAGGCAGACTGGGAGAAGACGGGGAGGAGACGGACTGTCAGGACGGATGTCAAGGGAGGAACAGAACATCAGACATGCAAGTGCCTTCCTGCTTTCTTCCCCTTCAAGCTGTGTACTTCATACATATGTAACATTTCATTCCTCAAGTGTTTTTCCTTTGCTCCACATCTGTTACTTGACATTTAATTAACTTCTAAAAGCTGCATAAAAAAGATCTGCTAAAAACAATGGGACACGGCAAAGGAGCAGAACCAACCACTATGGTTCTGACCTTCCAGATGAGTCCCTGGGTAGTTCATCTACGCAAAATGAAAATCTTAAAATGCTTTACCGCAGTTAACTTAAAAGTTACTCCAAATGACATTTTGTAATTCCCTAACAACCCAATTCTAAAACCTAGAAGCTAAGAGCCAACAGTGAGCTGGGTGTGCAGCTCACAAGGCCCCGTCCAGCCTGAGACCCTGTGGGCTATCTCCACACTGAAGGAAAGAAAACAGAAAAACAAATGAAGAAGCCCCGAGCAGAAGAGCTTCATGGAGCAGGCTCATTCCAAGCAACAATGGCTTGCAAGCTTATTACATTTATATGCTATTAAACGATTAGAGTACTTTCTGAAGGGCCAATTATCTGTAATTTTTTAAAAAGCAAAAGTGGGGTTAGGGGCATAGCTCAGCAGTTAAAGAGCTTCCTTACAAAGTGCAAGGCCCTGGGTTCAATTCCCCACAATACATAAACTGGGCAAGGTGCTACATGCTTCTAATCTCAGCACTTGAGAGGCTGAGGCAGGAGGAATGCAGAGGGCTAGATAATGAGTTCAGGACCAGTCTGGACTACAGGGAGATCCTGTCTCAAAAGCAAAATAAAATAGGGCTGGAGGAATGGCTCAGTGGTTAAAGCACTTGCCTGGCAAATGCTAAGTTAACTGCTAAGTACCCAAGTTTGATTCCCCAGCACCACATAAACCGGGCATGGTGGTGCACACCAGTAATTCCAGCACTCAGGAGGCTGAGGCAGGAGGACTGCCTTGAGTCCAAAGCCAGCCTGGGCTCCACAGTGAGTTCAGAACCAGCCTAGGCTACAGAGCGAGACCCTGTCTCAAAAAGAAAAATGAAATATAAAAAAGAAAAGCATTTGAAGTACCAAAATTCACCATACAACACTGTACATTTTTCCCTGTACAAATTTCCCCTGGGAAATTTCCAGGGAAGAAACAATACTGATCGATACAATTCTTGTCAAAGGACTTTGAGTGAACACAGACAGAAGGAAATGTTTCACTGATAACAAAACCAGCTATTAAACAATCAGACAGATTAAAGATCTCTGGGACTACCCCTGCCCAACAGTGATAATACTGAATTCAGAGCTACAACTGAGACCCTTCAGCTTCCCAGTGGGAAGGCGAGGCACTTACTCTCTGAACCTCTTGCTGTGGATTCTGGTTATTGTTGAGGAGGCCATAGGGCTGCCGATCCCAGAGCTGGCAGGGGAGCCCTGCGATACAGGCGTCATGCAGTACGGAGAGTTCTGACTCGCAGGGGACAGCGAGGTGTCACTGGGCATGCTCAGTCCGTTCTCTGTGGAGGCATGGGGGGGGGGGGGGGAGAATGCACCAACTCCCATTCAGAACGGCGGCTGCCTTCTGGGCCACTTCCTGACCCCTGCAAGCCCGAGTGGCGGGCACTGTCCTGATCACATTCAGGCACTTCTCCTGTGGTACCAAAGTGAAGTCTGCCTGGTGACTAGCAAGTTACACTCTGAAATATCCCGCACAGCCTAGACGTCTCCACACAGGAGACAAGATCAGGTGAAGGGATCCAAACCTGTGTTCCCAGCGGGTTTAGTTAAAGACAAAACTCTTATACTTTGGATTACCCACCCACTACGTCCCCCTACTTTTCCACCCTCTCTTTTTGTGTGTGAGACAGGGTCTCGCTCTGTAGTCCAGGCTGGTCTTGAACTCCCTATGTGGCATTCCTCCTGCCTCAGCCTCCTGAATGCTGGGATAACAGGCATGCACCATCATGCCCAGTTAATATGGTGCTGCAGAGTCAAACTTGGGACCTTGCACTTGCAAGGCAAGCGCTCTACTGAGTTATGCCCCTAGCCCATTCACCAATTTTTAGCCAACATTCTTCCTTTCTCTTTTAAGGTCCGCCTGCTGTTGGCACTGCCAGCTTCTACCTTGCTCTGTCTCACCACAGCACTCCAGGTTCTGCAGGCCACACACGTGTGTGCCTCACCTGGCCTTGTTTCCATGATCAGGGGCCAAATTCTGCAATGTCATCTCTTGACGCTACTGTTTCATCCTCTTCCCGGAACAGCCACCTTCAGGAAATGTGCTCCCCTCTGGGTCCCATATGGTAGTTAACAGGGCTTTGCATGCATCTGATCTCCCTCCTGGATTACAAACTCTGCTGGCAGGACCTGCCCAAGGTTGTGTCCCTCCTGCACTCCCACCAGCCACGAAACACATCTGCCAGGTGTTCAACGAACACGTGTGGGCGGATGGCTGTCTGGCTGGACGGGTGCACCTCAATACAGAACCCTCACCAAGTATGGCCCAAGTCAATGATCTTTACAAGTAAATTAATTGTTCTAAAAACTGAAAAATTGCTGCCTCATCTATGTGTACACAGATTTAATGGTGTTGATCAGCACCATAGCTCTGGCTACCGGCTCCATGAGTCCGGATCCTACTTGCTGAGGTCACACGTGCTCACCGCTTACTGCATGGGGCCTGACCTGATCTGGCAGACCAATAGGTTCTGCTGTGCACTTTTGTGCTCGTGTGCACATGTAAGACTTTCCCACAAGCAACAAAGAAGAAAGAGACCCCATGGGAGTCCAGACGTAAGAGACACGAGGCAAACCGTGCCGCTCCAGAGGTGCGTACACCCGCTGCTCGGGTCTTAACTCTTCTTTCTGAGTCATGGTCTTGCTAGTAACCTCACTACGCAGCCCACGCTGGCCTCAAACTTTGTTGAGATTCTGTTGCCTCAGCCTCACCAGTGCTGGGGTCACAGGCATGTGCTACCACAGGCTGCTTGAGATGTTAAATAATTTCAGATTTAAGCCTCAAAAATGTTAGAGAACTACTACGTATCACTTGCCCCACATCGTCCTTCAAAAGCATATTCCAAAAAAACCACTTTCAGTACTAAAGAAATTCATATAAAACATGCAGCCAAACCCACTCAGCATAACTAGTGATGGGTTACCTATCATCTAAAATCCTTGGGGGGACAGAGGAATGGCACAGAGGTTAAAACAAGGCTGGCAAGCACAAGGCTCTGAATTCGATTCCCTAGCACCTGGTATGGTGGCGCACAAACATAATCCCAGCACTCGGGAGGGTGAGGCAAGAGCGTTGCTATATGTTTGAGGTCAGCCGGCCAGCCAGGCATTCTGGGTTCCATAGTGAGTCAGGACCAGCCTGGACTACAAAGCCAGACTCTGTTTCAAAAATAAAAATAAATAAAAAATAATAAAAACTCTACGCCAAGTGGCTGGGGACAAAGCTCAGAGATTAAACCACCTGTCTTGCAAGCTCAAGGTCAGGGTTCAAATCCCCAGCACCAAGAAGCCAGGTGTACTGGTGCACTCCCAGCACCTGGGAAGCTTTGGCAGGTGGCTGCTGTGAATTCAAGGCCAGCCTGGGCTACACGATTAACTCCAGATCAGTCTGGACTACAGAGCAGGATCCTGTCCAAAACAAAACCCAGGAAAACAGCCAACTCTAGAGTGGGCGGGCGTGTCCATCCCTTGGAAGCAACCTATGTAGGGCCCTGAAAAACTGTTGCTTCCTAACGCGGCTGCCCAAGACTGTATGCTTTTAACACTATGATGGGACGTGTGCAGGGACAGGCACAGAGAACAGAGAGCACCGGGGAGGCGAGGCCCAGGGTCGTGATGAATCTGCCCTGTGCCTGCCACCTTCAGCTGAACCGAAGCCTGCGTGTATCAGCAGACATTGCGGGCACCTGCAACTTGGTGAGGAAAGCACGTCACAGATAACAGTGTTTCAACACACTGACACATGGCGCACCTGTGAGGACAGGTGTTTACTGGTCATCAGCACACATGTAAGCTTTCTTAATTATTAAACTTGGGCTCCTATTATTTTGTCAAATAATGTTAATATAATTTTTTAAGCCGCTATGGTCGAGTATACAAAGTACCAAAATGTAATGGGTGTGGTGGAACACACCTGTCATCTCAACACTTGTGAGGCTGAGGCCGGACTGACCTCAGGCTGAGGTCAGTCTGGGCTAACCAGTGAAGCTGGTACCAGCCTGAGCTACAAAGTGAGACCCTGTCTCAAAATAAAGAAAAAGAGGAAAATAAAGAAAAAGTACTAAACCATCAATATTTGAGACAGGGTCTCACTTTGTAACCCAGTCTGGTCCAAAGGTCACTATATAGCCCAGGCTAGCCTAGAACTCGTAGCAATGCTCCTGTCTCAGCCTGAAAAACTGCCCTAACCACAATGCTACTCCTTAAGCCTCAAATAGGTTTTCCCCTTGATACTACTATAACTACGCATACATCGCTAACACTAGAAAATGATTGCTCATTTATGTATTTTCAAAATGTACAGAGTTGAAATCAGATAACCAACTCAAAGAAGAACATGACCCAGTTCCCCGCTAGCTTTAGGACCTGTCTGCCCTGGGCAAAGCAGCTCCTGTTTCAGACATGCCTTCTCCACACCGTCACTTTGGGAGCAAGTACATGTGCGAATAACTGTTCTCAAGAATGAAGCACGTGGGGTTGGGGGAACAGTTCAGTGGTTCAAGTGCTTGCCTGGCACACACAAGGCCCTGGGTTCGATGCCCCAGCACCATATAAGCTGGGCGTGGTGGCACACACTTGTCATACCAGCACTCAGGAGGCTAAGTCAGGAAGATTGCCACTGAGCTCTAGGCCAGCCTGGGCTACAGAGGAGGACCCCGTCTCTAAAAAAATAAATAAAATAAAAATTTTAAAAAGAAAGAATGAGGCACATTAAGAGTAAAATTAGATCAAGTTTCTGACAAGCACCTGGAAAACTCATTAACAATCCATGACAATCATTAACTACTTCCATAAAACAATATTAAATATTCTACTAGTTTTGTACATATGTTGCCCTTTTTAAAGTACTGAAATGAGAAATGAGCTTTATTACTTGTATCTGTTCACTGTATTATGCATTTTTTATATAACCCAAGACAGTTTCTCTTCACTTCACATGGCCTAGGCAGCCAAAAGGCTGGACCCCTCAGTGTAAGACCAGAGCTGGGGAATGTCTGGCCTAGAAGGCAGCTGCCCTGCTAGGGGTGAGTTAATTCAATGTTCTGTTAAACATGGCAGCCTAATTTTTATTTTTCCTTTTTTTTTTTTTTTTTTGAGGCAGGGTCTCACTCTGCAATCCAGGTTGGTCCTGAACTCACCATGTGACCCACGCTGGCCTCAAACACATCATCACATGAACACACCAACATACAGGAATCCCTCTGCCTCAGGCTCTGCGCACTAGGATTACAGGTGTGCACCACCACATCTGGCTTATGTGGTACTGGGGATTGAACCCAGGAGCTTGAGCTTGCTAGGCAAACACTTTAACCATTGAGCTCCAGCAGCCTAATTTTTAAGTTGGTAATGTTGTATGATCCATGAATGATGTCACAAATATGCAAATGGCGCTTGGCAGAGAAAACATTCCTGGCCCTGCTCAGGACTACCCCAAGAAGAGAGGCAAAGGCGTTTCCTTACCTTCCTGAGAAATGGTCTCCTGTGGTAAGTCATCCAAAAAGTCTAAGTGCGTTTCTGCCGGCTCCTCGGACCCCACGAGGCTGTGGTCCACCGTGAAGCGCCCCTTCTTTTCCTCTCTCTCTTTCAAAATAACCTAAAAGTCATTACAGTGCTGTGATTACTGCTCATCTTCAGGCAGGCTCAGGATGGTGAGCCGCACACGGAGGGGACAGCCATGGGAGGTGATGTACATATGCCTGGTGGAGTGTCAGGTGTCTTTTATACTTGGCTACACAGAAACTAACTGGCAAAAGGTAAATAAACTCTTAGGTGCTTTAAATGGAAGGAAATAACAAAGGGAGCCAATTATGATTGAGGTTTTATAGCTATGAAACCTGATCTGCCCCATTCTGTCAATCCTAGGGGTAAACTACAGCTTCCAAAAAAAAAAAAAAAAAATGATTACGTTCAAAAGTTACAAAACCAGGAGCTGGAGGAATCGCTCAGTGGGTAGGGTGCTTTCCTTAAAGTACCTGAGTTCATTCCCCAGCACCACAGAAGCCTGTGTGGTGGCTCTCGCCTGTAATCCCAGCACTCAGGAGGCTGAGGCAGGAGGACTGCTGAGAGTCCGAGGCCAGCCTGGGCTCCAGAGTGAGTTTAGGAACTGCTTGGGCTATAGAGTGAGTGAGACTCAGGCTCAAAAAAAAAAAAAAAAAAAAAAGTTACAAGACCAGTTCATAGAGTTCATTTGATTTATAGTTCACATTTTGAATGACCTGGACATTCTGATCCTACTAGTATGGACCGTGAATTTCAAAGCATTCACAGATGAGGAAAATGAGGTTAGGTCTGCCTACAGCTGTGTACAGAGCAAGCAGGGAGTGGAGTGCTAAGATCCAGGGTGGGGCTGCGACAAAAGTCATGGGCTTGAGGGCCGAGGTCAATTCCCAGGACTCCAAAACCAAACAGAAAACAAGCAAACAAAAACCAAGACTTCAATTCCTAGGGTCTAATGTTTTTGGACATTAAATGCCCAATGGTTTACTTTTTTTTTTAACCTCAGGGAAAGCATCCCTTCTGCAGGGCCTAGTTCCACGGACTAGCAGCCGCAGTGCTGATGGTGCCCAACTGTGAACTCGCCGCTGTGAGAACGCATGTCCCTTTCTAAAGACTGCAGCCATCTGTTGGCTAAATACAACTAACTATGAAAAACAGGCAAACTCTTTATGTATCCTGTCAGATAAAGATCTCCACATTTTGATTTACCTTTTTAAGTGCTGTGGGCCGTTTGAGTTTTGCAATTTCCTTCTCTTTTCCTTTTTTTGCTTTAGAGGAAGTAATGTCCAAAGAATGAAAGGATGTCAAACAGGGCTGACTTTTGGTTAAAGGTTTTCTGTTCGTAGAGTCTTTAGGATGAAAAGAAGCAGCAGTAACCACTAAAAACAAACAAAAACGTTGCCATTGTAATTTTAACTATTACAACCAGTTCCATTATTTTGAAATTTTCCAGTGATAAATCTACAAAACCATCCTCTTCCCGTGGAAAACCAGACACCCTAACAGTAGAAGCCGTATACCGCCACGCACTGTTCGCCGGATAGAGCTTCTATCCAGCGTCACAGCTTCTGCGAAATGAAGGCAGCCAGCCAGCTGGCAGGCCCGCTGCAGGCCAAGTGCACGGTGGTGCTACGCGCACCCCTCAGGCACGCAGGTCCCTGCAGCCGGCCCGCGGGCACGGCCATTGGACCACTGAGGCTGCAACACCCACCTCTCCTTGGCCCATCGAGCCACCCCCGCGGGAGACCCTCCTGCGGCCAGCCCTACTCTCGCACTCCCGTGCCCCTGGTGGCACCCTCAGGGCTACGCAGCACTGGAGCTGCTGCAGTCCTTTCTGAGTTTTTATTTACTTCTTTTTGAGACAGGATCTCATTCTATAGCCCAGGCTGGACTCAAAACTCATAGCCACCCTCCTGCTTCAGCCTCCTGAGGGCTGAGGTTACAGGTGTGCACCACCATACCTGGGGGCTGATCTCTATGTGGTGCTGGGGAATGGAACCCAGGGTCTTGCACATGCGAGGCAAGTGCTCAAACCAAGGACCACTTCCTCCCGGAGAAGACATAAAACACACACACCCAGAGGATGTGGCCGACCTCCTGACGCCAGCCAGGGCTACCCGTTCTTCCTCCCATTCCGGGCTCAGGGTCGCTAGGCTCCTGCCCTCCCCACGAGCCCGACTCTGCTCCCTGGCTCCCACAATGAGCTAAAGTGCCTTGTTCCTTCCTCGGCGCCAGCACGCACCCTCCCTCCCCAGTCCCACTCCCCAGCAGCCTTTCTCACGTCCTCACCTCTCACCCAGCTCACTGCACCTGACCCCTGGCCCATGCACTTTCCATACTTGTAAAACCACAGGAACCTCAGTTGCCACGGAGAACTCTGAGTCTTCACCCTGCTAGTTTTCTTCAACGCAGGACGCCAAGGCCTACTACCTCCTTTTCCTCCAAATTCTCTCCTGCCTCTTGAGACACTGCATTTTCCAACTTTGTCGTTCTTTTCAAATCTTTTATTTTGTGGTGCTGAACATCAGCCCAGGGCCTTGTGCACGGCAGCAAACTCACTGAGCTCTATCCCCAGCCCTCAAGCCTATTCTTTTTGGGTTCTTCTTTCTTTTGTCCTTGAAACCTGAGAATTCCACAGGCTTTATTTCTCCTTGAACTAATGTATCCTTCACTAATATTTTCTTTTCACAGTTTCGACAACTTCTAACCTTAACTACACATTCATAACTACATGGTAAATGGAACCACTGGGAGCCCTGCTGCAGACACCTCTTTCTCCCTGCCATTCTCCTCCCACCATCCTCAGCGTAGGATCCCGTGGGATCCCGTAGGATCTCGCGGGATCCCGTAGGATCGCCACCGCTGCTCCCGCATCCTCGCACTTGAAAACCCCGCAGTGCCCGACTCCTCTTCCACTGCTGCTGTGTCTTGGGCTCCCCAGCAGCTTTCCCTGTAATCTGTCATGTTCAAATATTGGTGACAAGCAGAGGCGAGGACTGTCTGCCTGTCTCTGCCTGTCTATTTTTCTCTCTCTTCTTTTTGTGGTACACAGACACTGAGATACATCCCTAGACTTTTTAAATTTTGTGACAGGGTCTGACTAAGTTACTCAGGCTGGGCTGGAACTTGAGATCTTCCCGCCTCAGGTGGGTCCCATTTGGATCTGTCAAGAACCCAAGTCCCTGGGAGGCACCCAGCTAGTGTGCCACACCTTCCCCACACCTCCCTCCGGACATAAGTCACTCTCTCTTCCCCGGCTTCTTCTACCGAACTCTGCTGCCATCTTTCCCAAGGCTCCGCTTTTGATCAGTTATGCACATTAGTTTTTCTCTCTCACTGGATTAAAAATATTTTAAACAAAAGTACACTGTAGTCATCTTTATAATACCAGCAGTTCTTAGCAGCATGTTTTACACACTGACACTTATAATTTTCTATATGAACACTTGCTAAATGAGTTAAAACTGTAATAGGCCACTTGAAATAAAGGTCAACAACCATCCCATCATACTGGTGAACACCAAGCCCAGTTCTCCAAAGTGCACTCAACATGTATCTTCTCATCCACTCCCACAAAATTCTGTAGCGGGCACAATCACAGCCCCCACTCCAGCAGCAGGAACTGAGGTGTGGGAAGGCCCAGTGACTTTCCAAGCGAACGCATGGAACAGCAAACTGAGCCGGGCTCCACAGGCCCGGCCTTTAGCTAAGAGGCCCGACTCCTTCCCAGCACTCCTGGCTCCTGCAGCTCCACTGCTCTGGCGTCCCTTTCCTGGGAAGATGGGGGGTGAAGGGTGTCACTGCCATTCTCCTCACCTTGGCAATACCACAACACCACACGTTCCATTATTCTGACGGTCACTCGAAGCCAAGGTTTACGCTGAGTCGGCACCTAGCTACAACTGTTCTGGACGCTGTTACCGGTCCAGTTATCTACCCAGCAATGGTCCCTACACGCAGGCAGAGGACAAGCAGGAACCTGGTGATGCCTGTCCCTTCCTTCTGTCCTAGTCCTCCCCTCTAACACAAAGCCTATAAAAAGGAAACGAGGGGCACAAGAACCGCCGAGAGCACAGAACCTGATGAGGCTTGTTAGAGAAAACCGGGCTATTTCCACAGAAAGCCAGCTCACTGCCCACAGAGAGAACGGGCCAACGCTCCCGCCTGGCGTTCCACTTCAGCCGGGCAGCTGGGCGGTGAAGAGAGTCAAGAAAAAAAACATCAGCGCTCATTCAAAATGCACAGACTGACATTTAAGCAGAGATGTGAGGGACCCAAGGGTGAGCCAGGAGCCAAGGCCAGGCAACAGACAGCCCATGCCATCCGGCCAGGAGTACGTGGGGAAACCCAAGCACAGGCAACGGGACAGGGCCGAGGGTGGCAGGGCAGAACGGGGGCCACGGCGAAGAGGACACAGGTCAGCTGAGAGGCGACCTCAGCCAGGACTCTGGCTTCACTCCAAGGGAGATAAGGAGCAACTAGCGTGCTGGGCCAGTGGGGTGGAGGGCCCGGCTGATGTCCTAACGGCACTGCTCCTGAGGCTCCCCAGGGCGGGGAGGGAGGGGCGGCTGGGGTGAGGAGGCTGCAGTGGTAACAGAGACCAAAGGGCACCTTGGGGACAACGGGAGGGCCTGCTGGGTGGAACGTGGACACGCTCTGGGGCAAGAGGCAGGAAGGGGCACTGTGGGACGAGACGGGGCAGGGACAATTTCAAAGCTTACGTTTGTGCTGATTTAAACACACACACACGCACGCACGCACGCACACACGCATGCACGCACGCACGCACGCAGATCCGCAATTTCCAAAATACATTACCAACCGCCCGCGAGAACCTGCTGAGAATAGCGGCGTCACCTGTGTAGGAGAGCGGCCTGGTGTTCGTGATCTGCCGGGCTTTCATCGCCTGCTGCTGCTTCTCCAGGGCAGCCAGCATGTCCCCTAAGTCGAGCTGCACGGGCGCTTTACTCTTCTTTCCAGCTGCTTTCGATAAAGCTTCCTGCAAAGCCAAGGGCAGAGCATCAGGTCTGCTGCGGCAGGAAGGCGTGATGAGCTGTGAAGATTACACGCACCGTTCTCCCACCAGTCCCACTGAGCCCAGCGAATAAGCTGTCACAATTGTTCGGGAAAAGGACCACGCACCTGTAATTTTTTTTGCTCCATGCTTATTTCTGAGTATTCTTGAGCCGTGGCAAGGGCTGCTGCTAACGCCTTCTTCTTCTGACTCTTTGCACGTTTAGGAACCGATGTGGTAATGGGAATTGGCGTCTGGACTATATTGATGGGTGAGTTTTCAGGTAAATCATCCAACTATGACCCCCAGAGGAAAACAGCTGTTAGAGATCTCCTGAAGGTCGCACTGGCAGCGAAGACATCCCAGAATGGGAGCTGCTCTATAGGGCAACTGAACTAGAGTCCTCAAGGGGTGGATGTCGTAAAGAACAGAGCGAAGACAGAGCGATTTTAGGCTCGGAACTAAAGGGACTAAATAAGCTGAATGCAGGGGGTGATGCTTGTTTTGATCTTTGAATGAAATAAAGCAAAACTTCCACAAGATGAAACTGTCACAGTTGAAGAGCCAGGCCTGTTAGTGCAGACCAAGAATAGGGAGACCCTGACTCAATATAAACATAAAAATGCGCTAGAAATGTAGCATAGTGCCATACACACATGCAACTGAAGAAATTTCTGTACCGCTTGTATGCTGCATACTGTTATTGTATTTATGGTATTTTCTACTCTCGTAATGAGATTAGGGATTTCATGGGAAAGGATATTTGTTTTGGCTATTTTAAAAAGAAATAAAGGGGCTGCAGGAATGGCTCAGTAGCTAAAGCATTAAAGCCTTGCCTAGCAAGTGCTAAGTGCTAAGTACCCAAGTTCTATTCCCCAGGCAACACATGAGCCGGGCATGGTGGCGGACACCTGTAATCCCAGCACTTGGGAGGCTGAGGGAGAAGAATTGCTGTGTGTCCAAGGCCAGCCTGGGCTCTACAGTGAGTTCAGGACCAGCCTGGGCTACATCTCAAAAAAAGAAAAAGAAAAGAAAAGAAGAAGGAAGTAAACATATAAAAGGTGGCCAATAAACATAGTGTCTGCTGTGTACCATGCTACCACGTGTGTCCATGTATTAGCTTGTAATATTTCTCCTGTAGCATTTCTCCATAGTCAAATTTCGAATTTCTAATGTGCTGATCTTTCTCAGCGGAGCCACTTACAACTCTGGAGGACAGCTTCTGCTGCGCGGTCTCGTCCTCGGCACTTCCATTCTCATTCAGCTCTGGAAACCCATCTTCATCCGGAAAGAGTTTCACGTTCTACGTAAAAGCAGGTCATGGCACATCCTTAAGAAACACTTTTCATAATGCCCTAACTCACTGAAAAGTTGGGAAAGGAAGCTCCCGTATTCTGCTGCTAAACTATCTCAAATTAGTCTTAAAAAAGAAATCTCATTTTCTCACACAGGACAGCCCCCCAGCTCTCCTGCTCGGGCGCGGCACACGCGTGCAGCCCTTGGATACCAGAGTCTTCTTCCCCGTTTTCATTTCTAACTCTATCCCAAGGTGGGAAGGCCACTGTAAAAAATATTCAAACTGGATACTATCCCAGTCAGATTTGAAAAAGATTCCAAACAGCTCAATATGAATTTTATTAATATATTCTTTGTCTCATACTACTACATAAAATTGTCAATAAGATTAAGTTTAAAAATTAAAAAATCCTTTTACTCAAACTACATTTGAAACTGGTATGCTCCTTTACGCTGAAAATTTTATCTAATATTTTTAACTAAACCTAAGTATGGAATGAATCCTGTAGCTACGAGTATGTACATCACGCCACTGCCCGTCATGGATATACGAAACTATCCTTCCTAACGAGATGGCCCCTCGAGCCCTGCAGATCAGTTACAAGCTTACGTAACATGGCATCCACCTGTACCTCCTGACCTCAACAATTCCAGTTTAATCTCCCACAATTAATCCGTTTCATAGAATCTATGATCCAACTGATGTGAGTCACATGCATGATTTGCCAAGGATGTAAGACATACCAACCTCTACCTACTCTTTAAGATCTATTCCAAGTATTATTCCTACCCTGCGCTGAAGCCAAAGCGACCCGCCTCTCCTCCCAAATGCTCAGCCAGTCATCAGCTGTGCATGTCTATGTGTCGGCCACAGCAGCCTCCCAGAGACAGTGAGTCTCCTGCCCTAGCGTGGGATGCACACACCTCGCCGTCACCGGGCAGGCCTGCCAACAGCAGCTGGGTGCGTGGACAGGCAATGGAAACGGCGTGGTGAGGGCAGCGAGCTGTGCGCCTAACTGGGAGAAGAAGGCTGCCGCTTTCCTTTCTTCCTCGAGACTCTCCTTAGCAGCAGCACAGGTTCACTGGGCTCAACTATCCAATTCTGAAAAGCCTTACAAATGGAATGAACGAGAACAAAAATGACGAGGAAACACTTGGTACAGGAGGGATTCACAAGAAACCAAATCTCACCTCCACAAAGCACATCCAGTGAGTTCATATAACGAAAAATTATAAAATAAACACCAACAAAATTCAATTTATCTGAGGCCAGTGGCACAAGGCTTGTTAATTCCAGTGCCCTGTAGGCTGAGACGGGAAGATCGTCAAAGTTCGAGCCCACCCTAGGCAGTTCAGCAACTGGCAAGACCCTGCCTTGAAGTCAAAAATCAAAAATGGACTGAGCTACAGATCAATGAGAAGGTTCTGAGTTCCATCCTCAGTACCAAATAAAAGGAAGTTCAAGTTAGAGCAACATATACATAACCCAGACTAATAAAAATGACTAAAAACTTTTGAGTAGTCCATTATTCTCTCTCTCTCTCTCTCTCTCTCTCTTTCGAGATAGAGTGTTGTTCTGTAATCCAGGATGGTCCTGAACTCACTATGCAGTCCAAGCTGGCCTCAAATTCAAGGCAATTCTCCTGCCTCAGCCTTTAAAGTGCTATGACGACAGGTGTGCGCCACCACACTGAGCTTATGTGACGATGGAGGACAGAACCAGGGCCTTGTGCTTACCAGACAAAAGTGTTAACTGCTGAGCTACGCCCCACCTACTTATAATCTTAGAAGCAAATATTAACGCAAAAATACTTAGAGTTTACAATATAACAAATTAATTTTATATGGAACATTTTCCGTAATGTTTTACATATCTGTTTGAATAATACCTCAAAATATAACGAGTCAGAATTTGGGTCGCTCCTGTGGGGCTGACTGGAGGCCAAGTGCTTATTATTATCTTGTCTCTTCTGCAAACTCTGTCTTCTTTCTGAGGAAGTGCTATGTCCTCGGCACCGCAGTCCAGCCTAAGTACACCCAGGGGGAAAAGAAAACCTCAGAGCTTCTAAGTAAATGTTTCATTTCAGTATAACATATTGCAGAAGAGTGCATAGAAGCATGCGACTCAACAAAGTCTTACGAGGTGCAAAATTTATTTTAAAAAGTCAAAACTTCTAACAAGGTAATTATATGGAAAATGTGACCTCCTGTGCACATTCCCTTCCCCGTCTGCACACACTCCTATCAATATTATGCATAGGAGCCAAAAATAAAAACAAGCCAGCCGCCCTCCTTTGGCCGAGGTGCGGACCACCACACCTGGCTCGCATGTCTGTGTGCGGAGAGAGGCTACATCATGCGGGGGCCACCCACCCTAAGTTACAGACTCAAGAGCAATGGAGGAAAGGACGTCCAGAAACAGACTCCCAGACACGGGAGAACCTGGGAGGTGACAGGTGGTTATCTCAAAGTGGTGATGAAACAAAGCTCTCAATGAATGACACTGACTAACTGGGTTGCTGCCATGAAAATACCAAACAGGATCTGTGCTTCACACCGCACACACAGAAAAACTCCACACGGAATAGAGCTTTAAACGCAACGAAAACAAAAAGGAAAAAAGAAGCCCATAAACACGCAAGAGCAAAGCCACGTTTTCCCTTTCACAACTTCTGATGGTTTTTGAGCTTTTCTGTCTTAAAAGAAAAACAATTCTGCATCTCAAAAAAATCACACTAATTTATACTAAAGGAGAATACTTAGGTTAAATCATCAGAAATCAAGAAGACAGCAGCCCCCTCATGGCACCTGGCTCCAGTTCTCTCAGGAGAGGCAAGAAGCAAACTTAACGCACCGTATGCATTTGCTTCGTAAGTTTTGTTGTGGTTCTTTTGGCATTTCTCACGAATTACAAAACAGATAAAATGTTTTTATCTAAAAATGCTTTCCTCTCCAGTAGGCTACTGATACCAAAAATAACAGTGCGGACTACAAACTCGGCTAGATCAGCAGTCACAACTTCAAAAGAAAATTTCAGCATTTAAGAAACATTTTGTGGATTTTATCTAATCTATATAAGCAATTATTTTGGCTCTTTTGTTTTTAAACAAACAGAGCTATGGCTAGATTGTCTCACAAGGTTTGAACAGAGCCAGGACCCATCTTCGCTGCCTGCTTTCCTGACTGATCTGAGCAAGGCTGGAGTGGTCTGGCTCAGGCCCAGCACTGGGTACGTTTAATCTGCCAGTGACATGCTTGACACTGGCTCATCTACAGATCTGAGAGCTTTAACCGCTAACTACATACAGAATTCTAGATGGCTATCTAAAAATGGAAAGGAAAAAAAATGCTGGCAATTGACAATGCCCTGATTGCACAGCCAGCCAACGCACAAAGACACGGCTACAGACTCATGGCAGCGTGTGGCCCGCTCTGCTCACACTAGCCCCTGGCCTCAGGCCCATCAGGATGGTGCTCTGGCGGCCACAGCAGCCATCGCCATGGCACGGCCGCTGACCTGACACCGTGCTGGCAGTGAAGGAGAGGCCCAGGGACAAGACTGCAGCCTCGGGCTCAAAGCATCCCTGTCTCAGGCACTAAACACTTTTACGATTTCCTATGAAATATTCAACTACACAAAAATGTAGGAAAAACGGTACAATGTGCACTTAAGCGCTCACCGCTTCCACTCACCATCTGTCAGCTTTGTTTCACTATTCAAGTGGGTTCCTTGGTGAGGCCGCGTTAATGGTGCCTACGCGACACTTCACTTCTAAATAATATAATACGCATCTCCAAAAGAAGGACATTGTCCATGACCACAGCACAACTGTACCAATCTACAATAACCCATCTCAGGCCTCATCACACTTCCCAACCACATTCAAATTACCTGTGAATTATTCCTTTGTTCCGTTTGCCTTCCACCTCGAGAAAACGTCTGATTTTTTTCCATCCAAGGTTTTTTCTGTGTCGCCTGGCAAGTTACACTGGACCAATTTATACCACCTGCAACGAGTATTTAAAAACCTGAAGGTGACTTGCTACAAACGATGCCAAAACCCCCCTAACTTCATGACTGAAACTCAGTCCCAGAGAATGGAACTCTCAGACTTTCTGTGTAAACTTAAAGTAGTATTCCAATTCTCAGTACGCGTGCCGTCTTTTGGAAGCCTTCCAGCTGGCACTTTCTCAATTTGTTCGGCAGACTGTATTTCCAGATTAAGCTGAACCTTGGGAAGATCTGGGATTTTGGAGCCCCAGCTTCGCGCTAAAACGAGAACTCCCACAGGGAGAGAAGCCGAGTGAGCACGCACCTGCACATGCGGACGGCTCCACGCGCTGAAGGGAGAAGACAGGAAGACAGTTACTTTCTATTTCAGAGTCAGCAAAGTGTCTCAGAATTTAGCCCAATGTTAAGTAACCCTATGACAGCCTTAGACTACTGCTCCATAAATATTTTTTATTCCTGTTAAAAAACACAGACTCCATTACAACCACCCTACTGCTACAGGAACTGGGCGAAGAGATAAGTGCGCTTCACAAGAGACCACAGAGACCAGGCATCACTGGCGAAGAGACCGAGGCCCGCTACGCACGTTCCCGGCCCCGGGCTCGGGGTTCCTCAAGGCCCCGGCCGCGGGCTGGCTGCTGCTGTGCTTGGGGCTGCAGTAGCCGCTGTCGCTGTCGATGTCGGCCTCGCTGGCGCCCTGCTCGCTGGAGGACTCGGCTGTGGGGTGGGACGCCCTTCTCCTCCGCCCCCTGGACTTCCACAGCATTGTGGCTGTGCTCTCCGACAGAGACTTGTTAGCGATGTCTGTTGGGAAATCTGCAAGAAGAGAACAGCGCGACAACGCAGCACGTGACATCTCGTGAAACCATCATGAAGGGAACACCAAAACAAAAATGACAGAGCCGGTTGTGGTGGTGCACACCTCAAATCCCAGAACGCTGGGAGGCTGAGACAGGAGGACTGCAAGTTCAAGCCCAGCCTGGGCTAGTTAGCTAGAAACTGTCTTTAAAAAAAAAAAAAAAAAAAAAAAAAAAAAAAAAAAAAAAAAAAAAAAAAAAAAAAAAAGAGCTGAGGATATAGCTCTGCGAGGCAGCCGTGGGTTCAATCTTGAGTGTCATACGCACATATGCCACACGCACACATGCACACACACATTTTAGATAAAAGTACCATTTTGAAAAGATTAAAAAATTTTGTGATTAAATTGGCTTACCCTATGGTTTTATTGGAAAATAATGAAATGTTTGTATTGTGAAAATACTAAAACAACTGTTAGCCATATACAAAAGAGAACGTAACCAGGCATACAGGTGCACACCTGTAATCCCATGGACTGAGGAGCTGAGGCAAGAGGATCAGGAGCTCAAGGCCAGAGCAACTTAGCAAGAGGCTATTTTAACATTTAAAAAAATAAATACAAAGGGCTGGAGGCGCAGCTCATATGGAAGAGGTCTTCTGAGTTCCATTCCCCGGGACCAAGTCGGCTGAGCGGCCTGTCTAACCACTCCATCCTTATCTGCCCCACAGGTTATTTCTATTCTGAATTCTGTCTTTACCATTCCCTCTCTCTCTTCTTAATAAGTTTAACAAATTTACTTTTGCAGACAGGCTTTCCCTCTGTAGCCCAGGCTGGCCTGGAAATCAAGGCAATCCTCCTGCTTCAGCCACTGAAAGCTGGGATTACAGATGTGTGCCACCATGCCTGGTTAGCCATGTCTTTTCTCACAGATTCTCCATGTCTTTTTGTCTTCCTAAGCCAAAAAGCATTATTTTGCAGTTTTAACTTTATTCTAGAGAACTCCTAAATCTATATTCTACATTGTGCTTATTTTCTTAGTGATTCACATGAATTCTTTACACTAATTCTTTGCCTAGTTTGTTCACAAGGTAAAACAAAACAATCTGCCAGTGTTACATGGTAAAAAAAATAAAACTTGTAAGTCACTTTTAATAAAATTCTTCCTCTTAGAAACAGATCTACATCTATGATCATAACAAGCACCTGCCTGTGCTTCCTTTCACCATTGTCTTTCTCACAGAAAACCTTAATCTATGTGAAAGAAGCGCGGGAGGGGGTGACCGAGGGCCAGCAGGGCCTGCTCTGCGTGTCCCCATCTGTGTGCACACATGCACACAGGTGGGTCCTGGGCTCTTCTTCTGTTTAATTCTTCTATACTGCACTGATAAGATAACCCAACAGGAATCACCTTTTAATATTTAATATTTTAATATTAAGAGGAAAAGTTCTTTTATTCTTGCCTCTCAGATCACTACTCCTTTGCTTTAGCTTTGCTTTAGGTTTGTTTGTGAAGTTCCCAAACATTTCTGCTGCATTTTTAATAGAATCACATTGCTTCTGTGGACTAATTTTTGGAAAATTGACATGAGCCACACCAAACAGCCATGCACAAGCTTGGCATGTAGGCTATTCCTAAGGTCCTAAACGGAACCCCACGTCATCTGCACTCGCGCCTCACACCCAGGCACTTAACCCCAGGGCTCTGTTACGCTGCTAGCGGAAACAGCCGGCTTGCTAAGTTCCGCAGCAGGGCACACTGAGATGCACTCAATTACTTATTGTATGTTATCTTGTATCCAGCCAGCTTATTAGACTCAGCTTGGGAAGTAGAAGCTTGTTCAGAAATAAAGATATATTACAAATAAGACTATTCCTTTCAAACAACCAATTCTCTCACTGGTACTAACTAATCTGCAAAAAGTTAAAAACAAACTAAATAATAAGAATGCTGTCAGGATGCACGACCTTTCCACCTTCATCTCTTCGCTTTCCAACTCTGGGACGTTGGAAGGCGGCTTCGACGGTAAGCAGCAACATGAAGAGGTGACTTTTCTCAGACAAACCTTCCCGTCGCTGAAGGTCAGAGAAATGATCTACACACCAAGCAGCACCAAAGGTGAATCCGCTGGCACACACATTCACCTAGAGTCTCTTTTCTGCAGTCACAGGGAGGAACACAAGGGAGCCTGCCACTGGCCCACAATCCCTGCCCAGAGCCTGGGATTCGTCCCCATTGCTGTCTAGGCGCTGGCCAGAGGTTCATCCCAGGGCTTTTTGCCAGATGAACCACACAATGACTGCACTACCAACAACACTGGTTTTCAAGCGAAGGTCAGATCCCTCCACTACACCCAAGGGACATATGCATGGCTACCCAAGGAAAACCAAGAGCCCCGGTGAAGAGACCACAAGCATCTCATTCATTTCTACCCAGGCCTTACAGGAGTAGAGGCTGTGGACAGGTAAAGGAGCTGTGCTCCAGGCAGATCTCACTGTTGACCCTGGGCCGGTAGAAAGGGTCTTCTACTAAAAGACCACAGTAGTGAGAGGAGACAGGTATCACCTCTACAGGTGATAAAATGAGATCAGAAATCAACTCCTAATTTCATGATGTAAACTCTAAAATAGCGTCAATTCTTATCTATTGTCAGGATAATGTTTTTTACTTAATGCTTTTATATAGTGTTAAACATTTCATTTTCTGACTAAAATTATTTTTGATAAGATGTAAGTATCACTTATGGATTTGATTCAGATACATGCTTAAATATGGCACAAAATACTAAGTTCTTCCTATAAATATGGTATAGGATGTTCTAGAAGGCTTTAATCTAATTACAAAAACATACCCACTTTTATTTCTAACAAAATAAGCACCTCAAATGTCCACAGTATCTGAAAATTTCAACCTCTGACTTCTAAGCTGTTCTGCCATGACCAAGGGAAACAGAAACCTCCAACCCTGTGCAGAAGTATACAGAAGCCATCCCAGCACTCAGGAGGCTGGGGCAGGAGGACTGCCACGAACTCAAGGACAGCACAGGGTACTACTGAGTTTATGACCAGCATGGACTACAGAGTGAGGCCCTGTCTCAAAAAACAGAACCACAAGCTAAACAAAAACAAGAAGTGTGCAGAAGACAGCGAGCAAGCTGACAGAACACTGGGCACGGGGTGCCAGGCTTCCCGTAGTGTTTCAGCCCAGGGCAGGAGGGGTGCAGCACTCGGTCTAGAATTCGGAAAGGGCTGCAGTGCCCACGCGGGACCCCACGGATCCGCGACGCGGGAGCACCGGCCTTACCCGTCTGCTGGGAGGCGTCCACCAGGAGCACGATTTTGGACCGACTGTCTGGACCGGCCGCGCTGGTTTCTTTCTGAGTAGCCACATTCTTCACCAGCGGCCGTTTGCTTTTTATGTGCTGCTGTTGTAAAAGCTGCTGCTGGTTTAAGTTTACGGGGGAAAAGACGAAAGAGGAACACAGTCAATGCACCGCACGTCTAAAGCACACTGCGCTATCCGCACCACCCGCGCGCACCAGGCGCAGGCGGGCAGCTCTGAGGAGGGAGGGAGCAACGCTCCGCCACTGGTCAGTCAGCAGTGGCTTTAGGACCTGATAGGCGCGCACTGACAGGAGGCGGAGCTTCGCCCTGGCTCACCTCCAGCTCCAGCTCCCGCCTCCCGGCGGCCCAGTCCTGCCAACGTCACACACCAGTCCCGCCCAGGGGTCTGGGGACTCCCGCAGCACACACTTACAGGTATGTGACTCGCGAATGGCCCCCAACCCAGGAGGCACACAGCTACTGTACCATCTACAGTGAAGTGTAACAGGCTAAACACTGGATCATATACACACATTTACATGCTATTTCTCAAATAATCATTAACACTGTTAGAATAAAAACACATTCATTTTTCTAAAATTTTTCTCAACCAATAAATATAAAAACTGTTGTTAATTTATTCCAAGGCTAGATTTTGGATTCAGGATAGCAATGGTGTACAAAAACAGTTCTCTGCTCTGGTGTTCAAAAAGAAAACAAAAGTTGAGCACAAGTGAGGCGTGGTACACCCATGACCTGGGCACTCCTGGAGGCTAAGGTAAGAGGGTTGCAAGTTCAAGCCCAGAAGAGGTGAAAAGCGGGTGGGAGAAGCAGGCATGGGCCAAGGACACAGCTCAATGCAAGGGCCCTGGGCTCAATCCTCAGTATTGCACATCCTCACACAAAAAATCTTTTTTTTTCCTGACTTTTTAAAATAATTTTTTCTTTTTTCTTTTCTTTTCTTTCTTTCTTTCTTTCTTTCTTTTCTCTCTTTCTTTTTCTTTCTTTTTTTTTTTTTGAGACAGCGTCTCACTCTGTAGCCTAAGCTGGTCCTGAACTCACTGGTGTAGCCCAGGCTGGCCATGGACTCAGGACAATTCCGCCCTGCCTCAGCCTCCTGAGTGCTGGGATTACAGATGTGTGCCACCATGCCCAGCTTTATGTGGTACCGGGGAATTGAACTCAGGGCCTTATCTGCTGTTCCACTCCTCCAGCTCTTTTTTCTTCACTTCTCACGGTAAACATTCACTAACTCACAGCCATATGCACAGCGGAACTCTGCATTTAAATTCTCCAACTTTGCAAATTGAACTGCTGGGAATATACTCTGAGAAACCATGTTTTTTTAAAAGCCGTAAATCACGCATTATTATCTTATTTTCAATACTTATTTCTTTTCTGCCTAAAAGGTCCCAAAAGGATCTCCCTTGGCCCAAAGTACCCAAAGTACCTGTAGGAACAAAGACTGAAGCTCAAAAGGGCCTCTGCTGCTTGTGGGGCCTGTAAGTTATAAAAATTACTCCAGGAGTCAGCAGCGACTTCTCGCTGAAGAAGCTGGGCTAATGGAGTCTCAGGAAAGCATGCACTCCTTGCTCGCTCACCACCGCTGGGCATGCTCACCAGCGCTCCACTCGGGCTGGCTGCATGGCTGTGACAGGAGGCCTCCACCGACCAGCACCTACAGTAAGCTGCGTTCTGTGCTCCTCTTCTGAGGTCGAAGCTTCAATTAATTTCTTTGCTTTTTTGTTTTGTCCTTTAATTCAGTGAAATGGCTGGTCCCAGACAAAGGTGTGCATGTGTGGCTTCTTGCTTGCCTTTCCTTCTTTGCTTCGTGAAACACAGAATTAAGCCCGGGACCCTCACACTGAACTATGCGCCCAGCTCACTTTGCAGTTCTGATTTTGAGACAGCGTCTTGTCAACCTGCTAAGTTACCCACGCCAGGCTTGAAATTGCAGCCCCCGACCTGAGCCTCCCAGAGTGCTGGGACTGAAGGTCTGCACTGGGGTGGGCTTCTGGGTGGTGTAACTGTCACCTACTGGCTTGCAAGTGACCCCTCACCCGTGCTCCTTTAGATAGCACCTCATGAGAGCTACTGCAGGTTACCCCTCCCCCACATTCCTGTGAGAAAACAATAAACTCATTGGTTCACCAGACTAGATGCCAGTGTGGTCCTTACTCTGGCCTATCTGCTGTGCCTACTCTGGGAAGAATAAATGTTTGTGTTCATGCCTCCCCAGGAAGTTATTCCTGTAACACTATTTTTATCTCTTCAGCCTCATAAGACTTTGTATATAATAGTTTATATACAACAAAGCATTACTCTTACAAAATATACATAAGTTAAAGGGCTTGAGACTGGGAATGTCGCTCAATGGTTAGAGCGCTTGCCTACCATACACAAGGCCTGGGTTCACGACCTCAGCACTACATAAAAATTAGCCAGAAGTGGTAGCATATGTCTATCATCCCAGAACTGGGGAGGCTGAGGCAGAAGGATTGATGTGAGTTCAAGGACAGCCTGGGCTCCATAATGAGTTCAGGACTAGTCTGGGCTACAGAAGAAGATCCTGTCTCAAAAAGAAGAAGAAAGAAGAAGGAGGAGGAGGAAGGTAAGGATAAGGGGGACGAGGAAGAGCAGGAGGAGGAGGAGGAAGCAGGAAGGAACAGTTGTGTAAAAGGGCTCTAAAGAACCAGATCTTCCTTTCCTGCTGATTTCTGAAGAACAAAACGTCCTGAAATGCGTGAGCAATTCAACACTGCTAGCACAGGATTCGCTTATTACCGTGGAGTCACCACACAATTTTTATTAAATAACTTGGTAGTAACAACGGAAATATCCGATTTCAATGCCAATGCAAGAGTCACCTACTTTAGGTAGCACTGGTCCTCTGCTGCTGCCCCTGCTCCGGTGAGCAGCCAGGGGGAAGGCCTGTCCAAGCTGCCCAGGGCGCTCCGGGCACTCGGTGCTCACGGCACTGATGGTGCTGGCTGGCTGGCAAGCGTGGGAGTACGGTGCAGGAAAAGGGTGGTAGAAACCCATGACCTGGGCGCAGGGGGCTGGCATCAGCTGGTAGTACGTGTACTCCGCTGCCACGGGTGGCTGGGCAGGAATGATGGGGTAGGCGAGGTACGGCCCGGCCGGACTCGGGCTGGGCTGCTGCCATCGGATGTCATTATTATATAAAGGAAACTGTCTGCAAAGCCAAATCAGAAAAAGAACACATCTACTGATGAGTCTGAACATAAGGCCAAAGCACAACCTTCTATCTTTTCTTAACAACATGGAACAAAGCTGGGAGGGGTGGCGCATGCCTATAGTCCCAGCACTCGGGAGGCTGAGGCAGGAAGATTGCCATGAGTTCAAGGCCAGCCTGGGCTACACAGTGAGTACAGGATCAGCTTGGACTCCAGGGTGAGATCCTGTCTCAAAATAAATAAATGAATACATACATACATAACATTGTTTTATAATTAAAAAATAAAAAGAAATTAAAAACCAGCACAGAACAGTGATGTCCTGGCCATTCCAATGGGAAAAGGGACAAACGAAAGTCACCTTACGAATCTCTTTGCTATGATGAGTGATCATCAGTCACCCTAGTACCAATCTAAGAGGCAGCACGGTGGAGTGCAACGCGCCGGGCCACGGCACCCCGCACATCAGCCTCTGGGACTCTGCCCTAAACTCCTCTGGATTGTTTCTCAAGCACACAAGCAAGCACCGTAACCCAAGTTCGCCAAGAGCAGCACCCCAAAGTTTGTACCCAGAGCTAACAGTGGCGACAGCCTACTGCTAAAGGCAGAGTAAGCTGAGTGCTTGTAAGGTGATCATGTCCGGGCGATCACCACCTCTGGCCGCTGGGCTCAGTCCACGCCTCCCACTCCACTCCTCCGTTTCCCCTAGGCACTTGGCCTGGGCCAGCTCTGCTCCCGCTTCCCTCCCTGCAAAGGACCCGGGCTCCAGGTGGAGGGAAAGAGAACAGGCGCAGCAGGCTGGCTGCTGACACCTTCTCCTTCCATGACTTAATAAAAGGGACACGCCCCAAACACTCTACTTCCTTCTAGAAAGACTAAGAAAATAACCCACGTGAATTAGCAACTGCCACGTTTTCACATCAGTGTGTTTCGTTTACTCATACAGGCAGCAAAATACGTGATTCAGGTGCAAAAATCACAGAAGTAAACGACCAAGTGCGCTCTGCCCAGTTGCATATTTCTCCCTCATGGGCACACGCCACGTGCACGACGAAGAAAACCATAAAGAAGTTACCTATTGGACTGGTTTTCCTGAACAAAGGGATAGCAAGTGATCAGGTAGCTGGGAATTGGCGTGGGCTCCACACTGGAAACAGGCCCGCCCTCGCTCGAGAGAGCCATCGGGATCACGAACGTGTCTGCACTCTTCTTTTGAGGAATGAACGGCTCCACCTCAGCTGAAAGCTTGACGCTCTTCAAGGGGAAAGAGAGAGAGGGGGCGTCAGGAGCAGCACCGTGCCCTGGTGGCAGCGCCGCGACAGAGGAGCCAGTCCTTACAAGGGAACGGGGTCTCTGCACCCACAAGGCATCCAGAAGAGACTCCCCGGCACTGCAGAACCACAGGGCAACGGCGACGTTACTGAGCTGAAGCCTGTCCGTGACATAAGGAGAAACTTACCCAAGGTCACCACAAGTCAACGAAATAATTTCTTACATAACTGAAGCTGTTAAAACAATCAAGTGTACAAGGAAGTCAGGCATCAGCGTCCAAAAATAAAGCTGGTAGTAAAGGAATCTAATTCTTCAGGCAAAACAACGTGTCTTTAATTTCTGAGGGGTAATGACACATACCTCAATAGTCTAAAAATTCTATTTCTGTCCATTTCAGGAAATTAAGATTAATATCATTAAGTTACAAGAAAAGAAAATGTCTCAAGATGAACCAAAAAATACTGAACACAAGGAAGAAAAATGTAGTTCACACTATACTGGAGACAAAACGAGAACAGCTCCAGTTTCCCAGCAGTTACCTGAGCAACACAGTAATCGCATAGGTTCTGCATCTGAGCCTCCTGTGCTCCTGCTTACAACAAATCCACAGAGGTTCGAAGACCCCGCAGGTCCAGGACCGAGGCGTGCACACATGGGTCCACACATGCCAGGACAGGAGTCGCCCTGAAAGGAGGGGCCTCACCAGGGAGGGCCCGGAGGGCAGCGGGGTGCCCCATGTGCCAAGGGGCTCCTTTGTCTTATACGGGGTAAACTTACACTGTCTCCACCTTCTCATGATTTGTTACGCTGCACATTGGCTTTACACAGCTTTCTATTTAAAATTTTAAATAAAAAAAAAAATCTAAGAAAGGTCAGGTGGTACAGGCCTAAAAACCCAGTACTTTGGGAATCCGAGACAGTAGGATTACAAATCTGAGCCCACCACAGGCAAGTTAGGGACTCAGCAAGACCCTGTCTAAAAATAAAATGGGTGAGGATTGTAGCTCAGTGTGAAGGTCCTGGGTTGGATTTCCAGTTTTTTAAAAAAGGGGGAGGGGGAGGGGTCTTAGCTCAGTAGTCAGAGCACTTGCTTTGCATATGCACAAGGCTCGGGGAAACCCAGTGTCAAACGAAGATTAGCGGGACACTGGGCAGAGACTGAGGCAGGAGGATTGCCATGAGTTCTAAGCCAGCCTGGGATACACAGGGAGTTCAGGACCAGCCTGAACTGTGGAGCAAGACCATGTCTCATAAAATAAAATATAATACAGAATAACAAAATAACTCAGAGGTATATTCAGAAAACCATATAAATATAATAATCTAAAAGATCTTAAACACTTTCCTATAGAACAAGTTGGCAAAATATAAGCCAATGTTTCAGGCAGTCACCTTAAAAGCAACAACGGTCCTAACTTCTCCCCAGTGAACTCGCTGGGTGAGACTTGTCAGAAGTTCCTTTTAAAGGACACTGTGCTTGTTTCTCACAAAACAAGTTAGAAACAAATCCATGAAAACCCGAAGACTTGATGAGCTTAAAATATTTAAGGCTTTATCCAGAAAAATTAATTCATCTAAATACAGGCTACTGTGCATATTCAGCAACGCATATGACGGGAAGCAGGAGGGAGCAGTTCATACAATCTGAAGTCCTTACAGCAGGACCACACAGACTTGGAAGTGAAGTGATTTTCTTGAAGTCTAGCGAGGCACAAACAACTTCAAAGGCTAGTAGGTCAGTCATTCTCACTGTGATATTCATTAGAGCTAAAAATTATGAAGATTATATAAAGCATAACACAACCAACTAACATTTTGCCAACCAGGGAAAAAGTGACCTTTCAACACTAATACACAGATAACGAAAGCCTCCTTTATACAGCTATGCATATGCATAAGAAGAGAAACATCGTATTTTAACTGCAATAAAATGTGATTTTTATCATTTTTTTAAATCAAAAAGTTGGGGCTGGAGGAATGGCACAGTGATTTAAGAGCTTGCCTAGCAAGCACGAGGCCCTAAATTCAATACGACAGCACCACAAAAAGTCACAACCATCTCATATACAAATATCAACAAACAGTCTCTGGTGGTGAAGGGAGGGAAGGGAGGGGAGGGGGAGGGACAAAAGGAGAGCGGGAAAGCCCTTGTCACTTTGACAAGGAAAGTATGTGCACAAAATGCTCAACTCCATTGTAAACCTTAAATTCTGCACTTGTACATATCAATAAAATGGGGAGAAAAAAAAAAAGCCAGGCGTGGTGGTGCATGCCTGCAATCCAGCACTCGGGAAGCTGAGGCAGGAGACTGCTGAGTCCTAGGCCAGCCTAGGCTACATCATGAGTTCAGGACCAGCCAAGCAAGATACTATCTCAAAAAAAAAAAAAGACTTTCTGAGCATATGAGAGCTCCGAACATTGTTATAAATCTATACTTATACATACTAGGTTATTTAAATATAAGGAATATGAAATAGTCTAAAATGAAAATTGAAACCATACAAATATAAGAAGAAGTAAAATTTTGTTTGCTTTTTTTTTTTTTTTTTTTGAGACAGGGTCTTGCTCTGTAGCCCAGCCTGGTCCTAACTCACTATGGAGCCCAGGCTGGCCTTGGACTTACGGCAATCCTCCTGCCTCAGCCTCTGAGTGCTGGGATGACAGGTATGTGCCACTGTGCCCAGCTTATGTGGTGCTGGGGAATCTCAGGTACTTAGCACTTGCTAAGCAAGCACTTTGGCCACTGAGCCATTCCTACAGCCAAATAAGTAAAATTTTTTAAATGACACTTTTCCCACCCACCCCCACCCCCTAAACCAGGACCAACTAACCAATTACTGCAGCAACAACATATTCAAATTTTAATTCTGGACAAAAGTTACGACAAACTTTTACATCTCACTTAATTCGTACTTCATTAAAAAGTATATGAATTCATGCACCCTACTATTCAAAAATGTCATACATAATTTGCAACTGATGCCATTATATATCTTCACTAAAGAGTTTCTACTGGTTTTTATTCTAACTGCAGTTCTACGCACAAGAGAGTTCAACAACCAAACTCACAAACACTAACATGATTCTTCGTTTTCAGTTAAAAAAGAGAGAGACAGAGAGAAAGAGAGAGAGCAAACGAGAGAAGCTGCTGTAGTCAACAGCTGCACAAACAGAAGATGTCACTGGCAGGGCCAGAGCGACAGACTCTGTCCTCTGGTGAAACTACGGCTTCTGCAGCCACCCGCTGCGACACACAGAGGGCTTCTGCATCGTCGTGTGTGAAAAGGCAGAACAAGACCCCAGATGATTCTGAAAATGCCACGTAATAAAGCCCACGTAGGTCATATTTAGATAAGCAACAGATTCTGGCAATATTTTAGTGTTAGTTAAAAATAAAAAAGAGGGGCTGGAGGAACGGCTCAGCAGCTAAAGCGCCTGCCTAGCAAGTGCTAAGTCAAGAGCTAAGTACCCGAGTTCAATTCCCCAGCACCACATAGGCTGGGCATGGTGGCGTAGGCCTGTCACCCCAGCACTCGCACTCAAGAGGCTGAGGCAGGAGGACTGCCATGAGTCCAAGGCCAGCCTGGGCTCCACAGTGAGTTCAGGACCAGCCCGGGCTACAGAGCAAGACTGTGTCAAAGACAGACAGACAGACAGAAAGGAAGGAAAAACCAAAGAAAAATATCTTGCACACTATACTGCAAAATGTTATAAAAACGCCAACCAGCTCATTTCTCTTATTCTGTACCTCAGTTTGAATTTCCTTGTCTGCTTTCTCTACTTTTGCCATGACCTATTTTTTTAGGGATCAAAAATTTTACTGCAGTGAGTTGTTTCTTAAAGAAAACATAAATATGAGATGTACTGAACACAGTCTAATCATTTTTGTATTACTCACTGTCCAAAAAAATCCAACCATCACAATAAAATTTTACATTTCAAAAATAGTATCAGAATTTTCCCAATTGACAAAAAAATTCATAAACATTCCTGGAACTGTCTTTGGGAAAAAAGAAGTTTCATTCATTCTTGATTTTGTGTATGTACGTATTTTTTAGGACACAGGGTCTTGCTCTGTGTAGCCCATGCTGGTCCTGAACTCACTACGGAATCCAGTCTGGCCCTGGACTCATGGCAATCCTCCTGCCTCAGCTTCCCGAGTGCAGGGATCACAGGTGTGTGCCACCCTGCCTGGCTTTTGTGGTGCTCGGGAATTGAACGTGGGTACTTAGTGCCTGACTTTGCACCTGCTAGGCAAGCGCTTTAACCACGGAACCATTCCTCCAGCCCTTGATTCTGCACATACTAAAACAAATACCAACAAACAGTCTCTGCTGTGAAGAACCTTGGAGACTGGAGAAGGAATCACCATATAAAACTATTACAAAAATCTTGTTTAAACGCGTTTACCAGGTGCGGATGTGGCAGCACACCTGCAATCCCAGCACTCGGGAGGCTGAGGCAGGAGAAGCGCAAATTGGAGTCCTGCCGAGACAACCGACAGGCCCTGACGTGAAATAAAATAATAATAACTCAGTAAAAAGCGCTGCAACTCCCACTTCTGTCAAACACACACAGTAACCCACTGAGAATCTAGAACTCAGCCCAGGTTCGGGAAAGGGCCCACCAGGGCAGCACAAGGGAAGTGGGCACACACCAGGGAGCCCGGACGGTGCCCCACCTCCCCAGAGACGGAACCTGCAGGACAGTGCGAATCATTTCCCTGGACGAGGCCACAGAAAAATGACGCCCACTTAAAATCAGAACCAAGGCAGAACGGAAGGAGACACTCCCCGTGGGAAGCAGAGCGGGCCCACACACCCAGGAGACAGGACCAGGAGAGCCCCTCCGTCTTTCCGGAGCGTTAAGGTAACAGGGTGCAGCCCACAGAAGCCACCTGAGGGCTCCGGCAGGCACGGGAAGCGGTTCAGGCGGAGGGAGGCCTGTGGCTGCGGTGTTTTCTGACTGCGGTGGTCTCACGCTGAAAGCCAAGCACCTGCCAAAGCATGCGCAGCGGCTACTAAGTTTCACACAACTTCGGCAAACACCGAGGGGAACCTGACTGTCCATCGCAGATTCTGCCCCTTGCTTTGCCGTCCGTCTGTTTTCCCTTTCTCTTGAAAAAGATCGAATCCCATCCTGACAAAATCTAACCGTGCTCTTCTGAACACCGTATTTCTAGATTGAATGCTAGGTTTCAGACTGCCTACTAATTTCAGTTTCTACGTTATTTTCTCTCTTGCTTTGATGAGGTTTTCCCCCTGACTTCTTATCCCGGTAAGTACGCTTATTTTTCTTTTAAACTATGTTAACAGTCAGAGTCCTTGGCCTGGACAAGCGGCCTAGGCCTACCATCTCCACACTCTGGCAGGCTGAGGCAGGAGGATCACACGTTCCAACCCAGCCCAGGGAAATTAGCCAAACCGTGTCTCAAATAAATGATCAAAAGGTCCTGAGGCTGCACCTCGGAGCAAAGGTCCTGGAGTCAATCCCCAGCACTGCACAAAATTAAGAAAAACAAAAAAGTCTAGTATTTTTATACAGCCCATACATATCCTCCTTTCCCTTGTTCGAATCATCTCTGGGTTAC
The DNA here is from genome assembly GCA_004027205.1 of Ctenodactylus gundi. NCBI lineage: Eukaryota > Metazoa > Chordata > Mammalia > Rodentia > Ctenodactylidae > Ctenodactylus > Ctenodactylus gundi. The sequence continues at coordinate 48,657 of PVKB01006771.1, forward strand.
TCAAAATACCCAATGCAATGCAAACACAATATAAATAGCTGGTCTACAGCATTGGTTAGGGAATATCAACTAGGAAAAACACCTGCACATGTTCAGCAGAGACACAAACTTTCTCCCAAATATTTTCAATTCACAGCTGGCCAAACCCTGAGATATAGAACCCACAGACACAGACTTCTGACTGTATCCTTTGGAGTGCTAATTATTATTTGAGGCTTATAAACTATTTAAAGGAAACAGTTATGAGCCAAAGAACTCTGTATTCATTTTGGTGAACAGTCCATGAATTTTTTTTTACGTATTTGCTTTTCTAAAAGTTAAAGATTTTAATACCAGTAATTTTGTAAATTCTCTTAGGATTATCTAATTTTAATACTTAAAAGTTCAGCCAATACTTAGGTTGTTTTCTGGTAATACAAAATGGGCTGTGGGCCTCAACTGTTCTGCCACTTCTATGGCCATTGTTTATTTAAAAAAATGTCAAAACAGTCCCGTACTTCCTAAAAATAGAAGCTCTGAGCCTTTATAAACAAAATGAACAGATGATTGATTCTTTGCATCCTTCACACAAGCTTTTCACATTAAGAAAAAAATGTATCCTACCATGATATATCTGTTACACCTAACTCTGGAAGTTAAAATTAAACTACCTGTTTTGATTTAATGCAGACTTTGCTAAAAGAGAATTCGCCTGTCTTCTGGGCACAGCACTCTCCCCAACAGTCCTTACTGCAGTGAGGATTACCCAGCTGGCAATGGATTCCCAGAGACAGACCCAAGAATCATGATTCACATATACAAAGTGCATCTTTTTATTAAAAGATTTTACACGAAAAAGGTAATTTGCACAAAGAGCAACTTGAACACCTTTAAACAATGTCTAGATTTTTAAAAAATAACACCTGTGCAGTACCCTGAGGCTTTACTTAGTTTAAGAGGAAATGCACAAAGTCTGTAGTAAGTACTAATTTTTTAAAATCAAGAAAGTTTGTATGAAGTACTAATTTTTAAAAAACCAATTTCTATGAAGTGCTAACAACTGTAACTTTTTAACAAGGAGGTTTTAATGCTCTAGGCATTTCCAGAAGATAATCCAAAATTAGTCTAACAGGGGAAAAGAAAGCATTTTATGAAGGGGGAAAAAAAAAGGGGAATTCAACACACATTCATGTACTTTTTAACGATTTTTACCTATCTAAGTTCATTTTCATAGAAGGACTACAGAAGTATATTCGAGGCAACCTGGAAAACCACCCCTATGTCACAGTGGAAAGAAGAAAGAAACCCACCATGTTGACAAATCCCAGCCCCTTCACTTTTAATTAATGGTCCTTAACCTTTTTTATTCAATATGGACCCTTTTGAGATTACGCTAAAAATAATGGAGTCTTGCCCCAGAAAAATGCACATATTTAATGAAACTCACTTCTTCCAGGTCAACCACACTGCCTGGAAATAACAGCCTCACGCGTTCATCAATTACGCAGACACGACGCCTTTCTGATGTGTCTCATGTGGAGGAACGGAGGAGCTGACATCTTTCATTTAGGCTATGGTCGCTGGAGAAGAGGTAAGTGGGGCTGTGGGGAAAGGAACTTCACAGAAGAGTGGCCTCAGGATTCTTCCAGTTCTTGAATTTCCACAGGTTTACTCGCCTGAGAAGTTTGGGATCACAAGGTATGGAAGAGGGAAACGTCTCTCCAAAATGCTCGGGACACCTGTCCTTAGACAATCACAGGATAACAGCTACACTGCAAGCTGTCATCCACATAGCTAACGAGAGGAACTAAAAGTACATACACGGTGGCATTCGCAGAAGGACTAGGATGTCCAACCCCTTCATTAGTGACACACTTGCAAGGAAATGGCCCAAGAAAAATTTCCTGTTGGCAGGCCAAGCTTTGAGCCCTCGAGCATTTCTCATACGTCCAAATTTTTTTTAAAAATGAAATTAGGTGTAGCTAATACAGAACACTGAGTCGCAGGAAAGTCTGGATTTGCCAGGAGACCCCACATCAACTCTACTTTGCTAATTTTTTTTAATAAAGCTCATTTGTGTTTACAGAGCTGTAGTCACAGAAGGCTTCTTTTCTGTCGTTAAAACTTGTGTAAAAGCACACACACAAGTAAGGAACTGTGTTTCAGCTGCTGGGTCGGGCTTCAGAATCAAACTAGCTCTTACAGACACCCACAGGAACCTGGGAAATCTCGTCTCTTTATTCGAGGACTAATTATCTATTTGTAAAATTAACAGACAACCCATTAACCTCTTCCTTTATCTATCTAATACATTCGCGGACAAGGCCTTGCAAGAGGGGAATGGTCAGCGAATAAACTTAGGCTTTATCGAAATAAGTCGTTTTGTAGTGATTTCAAGAGTGGAAAATATTTCTGGAGAGAGGAAGAACTACTCAGATTATTTTGTACACTATCATGATCCCCGTCTCCCAGCACCTAGGGCATGGATAGTCAAGAATCTGATGGCAGTTAAAAACAAAACAGAACAGTACTGTATATTTTGCGAATGTAAAAACGGGCTTGAAAATAAACGTATGGTCCAGTCCTTCATACAGAAGCTCGATTTTTAAAAAATCAACAACAATTTTTGCAAAACAATTAGGAGGGCAAGGGGAGAGGAAGGGTGATCGTTTCTTACGTCCCTAAGCCACGGCAAAAACAGGTTTCCCTCCACGGAACACAGATCGACAAAGGCCCCTCGATCGGTAGCTACCGCCCCTCTCTCCGGGCGAGCAGCCTTCAGGAGCCTTCCGCCCCTAAACTGCACTCGAGACGCGCCGGAGGAGGGGAGAGGGTGTGCTGGCAGTCGCGAGCCCTCCTCTGGGCAGGGCACGGACCGCCGAAGCCGCCGGACGCCAAGGTCCCCGGGCGAATCGGGTCCGAGAAGCGGCCCGGCCGCGGGTAAGCAAGGCAGGGACGCCCCCCGCAGCCCACCCCGAGAGCCCCAGTTCGGGGAGCCCCCTCCGGGCCCGCAGGCCCAAGCCACCGGGGCAGCAGCGGGCCCAGCCGGGAGCGCGCGGCGCCGCCGGCTGCGACGGGGGGCTGTGCGCCCGCAGGAGCCCGAGCTCCCCGGCCACCGGGCCCCGCTGGCAGGCGCGGCCCGAGGGGAAGCGGGGACCCCCGGCGGCGGCCAGGCCCGGGCGGCGTACCTGGTCCGCGGGGGCTCGGTCCATGGCCACGGCGGCCGCGGCGGGCCAGCTCTAGTCGGTGTGCAGAGCGCCTCGGGCCGCCTTCTCCATGGCCCCCCGCTCGGGTCCGGGCGGAGCTCCGGACCTCGGTCCCAGCCGGCTGGACGCGACGCCGACTCGGCTACGCCACTGGCCGAGGAGGCGGACCCAGCTCCGCGGGGCTGAGGAAGGCGGCGGCGGCGGCGGCGGCGGCGGCGG
>PVKB01006772.1:0-52038 GCA_004027205.1 Ctenodactylus gundi
GGGGGGGGGGTGATTTTCTTTTATTTGTCTGTTGTGTAGGGATTTTCTTCGTGCTGCAATTTGAACCGGAGTCTTGCCATGCTAGAGAAGAGTTCCCTTAGACTTTCATCCATTTTTGTTCTATTTTTGGGGGTGGGGGGAGAAATGTTTTTTTTTTTTTAATTTGTTTGTTGTGCTGAGGTTTGAACCCCGGGAGCACTTAACTATATCCTCAGCCATTTTCTTTGAAATAGAGTCTCACTAACTTGTCCAGACTGACCTCAAGCTTTGAATCCTCCTGCCTCAGACTTCTGAGTAGCGGGGATCACAGGTGTATGCCACTGCTCCTACGTTCTCTCTGTTTTCTTGACATGTGAGATATTTGCTTTGATTAGAAAAATGAAAGTACTCTGTCCTGTAGCCTGGGTCTGTTCATCTCTTGCACTTGATCATGAGCTATGAAAGGCAAAGGCTTCACAGTCCTCTATTTCCCCTTCCTAGCCTTGAGCACAAAGTCTTTGCAACAAGTGCCAGTCGTGTGGAATTAAATGAAGAGGATTTTTGTGATTTTTGAGATGTATGCACTTTGCTATTCCAGAAATTGCTTTGAATTGCTTTAAGATTGTTCTCCTCTACTGGACAACAATAAGCAGAAAGCCCTAGGAAGGGTTCTTTCCAAAGAAGCATGTGGAAAATGTTATTTTAAAAGGCTTCTTCTCATGTCGCAGGCCTCCCTTGAGCCTTTCCCAACCACGAACTCTTGCTTTTATAAATGTCCGTGAGCTAAATCTATAAAGAACAGATAATTTGCTTAACTCATACTTTCCTAAACCATTTTCCCATATTTTCCTTTAGATCTAAATATGTTATCTTGGACAAAAATAGAAAAATTTTCACTGAAGTGACGAACCCACTGTAAAAAATTTCAGTGAGGTCTCAGTGCAGGTGTTGTGTGATAAAGTAGCAGCATTAAACACACACATCAGCCGCAACATCTGCAAAAATATTTGTGAACATCATTGCATTGCTCTACACAAAAATGTCGAAGAAAATTAGTTAAATAAAAACACACAGCACTGAATGTGTCTGCTGGGAGTACTTCCTCGTGTTTTACATTATCGCAGCTAAACATTAAGTCAGCCCCTTAACTTGATTTTAATGTATTTAAGCAATAACCACCAAGGCACAAGGCACTTTCAGGGAATTAATGAGCAGCAAGAAGAGTTGATGGCTTAAAGTTGAACCAAGGACCGTTAACCCCAGCTGGCGATTAATTCCCCAGGAAATGGCCAGCATTGAGGTTGGTATTACTATTTATAAGCCCTTTATATATGAAGAAAAGAATTACATATATCCCCCCTGCTGTGCCTTCATTTCAGAGAGCGCTGTGGGAAAGCAGGGAGCTGAACCACACTGTTGTTGCCACATCAAGCATTTTCTGCTAAATTAAAAGTAATTACCAAAATGAAGGTTTTGGTCTACTACCAAGTGCGTGTAAGAGACTCTACACTACTCTTCTTCTTCATCCTAAATATTGGTAAATTAAAAGAAAGTATTCGTAGCAGCACCTTCCCGAGACATTTTTAATGAGGTCCAGCGCACAGGTAGTAAAGCTCCTGAATCCTTAGCGTGCTTGTAATATTTCAAAACATACACACCCACATTATGACCCAGATCAAAGTTTAGAACTTTTCCAGTATCCCCAAAACCTCCTTCCATTTTCTCTCCCAGGTAATACCACAATAAAGGATATCAAATTTGCCTTCAATCGCATTGAGTTTTGGCTTTTTTTCAGTGTCATATGAACGGAATCACAGTGTGTCCTCTTCAGTGTCCCCCCCCCCAACATTAAGTCTGTGAGTTTCATACATTGCTGTTTCTGTAGAACTTTTAAATGTGCTAAAAGTTTCACCAAAAAGACCCCAGAAAAATCAGAATAACTTTCTTCTTTTTTCTGATCTATAGGAAACTTTGATGCTTCAAAGCCTGAATATCTAGATTCTACTTGCCTTAAAAAGTTAAACACATATTTATGAATCTTAGCACACTAAAGGCCAACAATATTGTGTGTTTAGGATATAATAAACCCTACTCATGGGTTGAGGGTTTAACTCAAGCTGTATTTAGCATTGACGGGCCCTGAGTTTCATCCCCAGCAGAAGAAAAAAGGAGGAAAAGAAAGAGAAAAAAAGGATTACATCTGTGATAAGGCAACTATCTTAAGAGATTATTCTGAAGACTAGCTAATCAGAATTGCATCTAAATAACCATTTATAAAAATGTAGTTGACGTATCTCCCCTGAAGCTCCCTGTGCTACCCCATCATGGAGGGAATTGTTATCAAATGTCTATTAAACTGTATTCTTTATCCTTCCTCTTTTTTTTTTCTTTTTTTGATACTGAGGGTAAGGCCGAGGGCCTTCAAGCTGAGTTACATCCCCAGCCCATTCCTTAAAATATTTGATTTTGAGATAGTTCCCCTAAGTTGTTAAATTGCCCAGGCTGTGCTCAAACTTGCAATCCTCCTGTCTCAGCCTCCCAGAGTGCTGGCATTACAAGCCTGGGTCACTGGACCAGGCTTCTGTCTCTTTTCATCTTCACAAACTCTCCCTAAATGTAGGTATTGTTTTCTTGGAAACTAGAAAGCTAGGTAAGTTGCCCACGTCACAGTCTCAAGCACAGTGTTCTAGAACTCAAGCACTTCTGTGACACCTGTGGCTGGATGAGAAGGGAGAAAGAGGGTGTCAGATACTTGGGAGAAGAAAGAGTGTGGAAGGATTTTCACTCTGATTCTAGCACAAAGCCCTTTGCTCAAGTGTATACATGTGCTTTTAGTCCTGGCATGATTTAAGTGACTTCAGCGAAACTTTGCTTTGGTCCACATTTGCCTACGTGCAAGATGTCTAACCTCTTGATTACCCTCTCAAGTACTCTTCTAATACTTATGCCTAGCATTTCTTGAGCCCTTACTATGGTGCCAGACACATTTCAATGCTTTATGTTTGTTATGTTGTTTAATCTTCATAAATATCTCCGGATTACATGCTACTGATGTACTCTCATATTACCAATGAGGAAGCTGAGGAAAGAAGTGTCAAAGAGATGGCTTGAAGCCATACAGCTGAAAGGCGGTCTGAATCTGAATTTGAATGTTGAGATCCAGGACCTCTTCCTGTAAACACAATGGCATACATACGGCTTAGAGCTAGATTACTGGCTCCTCCAAGCCAATGTGCCCGTGTCTTGCATTTTGCTCCATACATACAATTCAGTTGCAAATTCCTAAAGAACAGAATGGGTCTTGTATTTCTTAGGAGAAATTTTAAACTTAATGTTGGCAACATATTTAGTGAGTACTCAGTAAATATCAGCTGATTCTCCTACCAACATATTCACTGAATCCTCTGATGTATTTTCATTTGGGTATGGGACCCAGAACAGAAAATAGATAACACTGATCCCCCTTCTCAAACAAAAGAATGGAAGATACTTCAAGAAAAAAAAATAACTTCGGCTGGAGAAATGGGTCAGAAGATAAAATGCTCACCTAGCAAGTGCTAAATCAAGCACTAAGTACCCAAGCTCAATTCCCCAGCACCACATAAACTGGGCATGGTGGTGCAGCCTGTAATGCCAGCACTCAGGAAGCTGAAGCAGGAGGATTGGCGTGAGTCCAAGGCCAGCCTGGGCTCCATCGTGAGTTGAGGACCAGCCTGGGCTACAGAGCAAGACCCTGTCTCAAAAAAGAAAGAAAGAAAGAGAGAGAGAGAGAGAGAGAGAGAGAGAGAGAGAGAGAGAGAGAGCGAAAGAAAGAAAAGAAAAAGAAAAAAGAACTAGCTTTAAAATTTTTGAGTATGAAAAAAACTTTACAAAGGTATAAAGATTAAATCACATTTGTTGGTTATTACTCTGGTTATCTATTGCTATGCAATGAATCAGCCAAATTTGATATTAAAAGCCAAGCATTATTTTATTATTGTTGTGGATTTTTTTACTTTCCCCCCATTTTATGAATATGTATAAGTGCAAAACATAAAGTTTACATTGATCATGAGTATTTTGTGCACATACATACCGTGGCAAAGTTACAAATCCTTTCCTGTGGATTTTGTGGGTAGTTCGGGAAGAGGACAGCAGGTGTGGCTTATCTCTCTCGATTCCACAACATCTGAGGCCGCAGGAAGAAAGTCACGTGGCTAGAAGCGGTTTGACTAAGAACCGGAATCATGCTGTGGCCGCTTCTTTTCTCACATCCAGTCTGAGATCAGCTGGGCTGGTGAGTGGAGCACCTATACATGGCTTCTCCATGTTACTTCAGCTGCTTCAGAGCATGGTATCACAAAATAGTTGGACATCTCATGTGTGCCTTAGGGATCCAAGAGAATGTTCCAGAAGATACGTTTTGTGGTCTGGCTTTGGAAGTCACATAGCACCACTTATGCTAGACTCTATTGGTTGACACACACAGACCTGCTTAAATTGAAAGGAAGAGGTCATAGATACCTGTCAATGTGAGTGTCAAAGAATTCATAACCCTATTTGGAAACTGCCACGGTTATGCTTTGCTAATGATTTTCGTTGAGCTACATGAAATCTGCACTGTCCCAGAAAATGGGACCAGGTGAGATTCGGTAGAGCAAGGACAGTACTTGAAACTTGACTTGAGCTGTTAACTGAATCCAGGGCCCAGCTGATTTTATTCCGTAGTCATTGGACATCTTGGGCCTGCAGGGACTTCCCTAAATTAAGCACTACTATTAATGCAAGTGAGTTGCCTTTTCTTTATTCTTCGTTAAAGTGAGGGGATCTTTCAGCTACCAATTTCTCCTACCCTGCTCCGTCACCACTTCCTGAGCAGAGCCATAACTTAAGACCTCTATCCATGTTTCCCGATCAAAGCTGAGGAAGAAACTAAACGTGGTGCCACATGCCTATAACGCCAGCACCCTGAGAGGCGAGGCAGGGGTATCACAAATTCAAGCACAGCCCGAGCAACTTAAGATACCTTATTCCAAAATAAAGAATTAGAAACGTTGGGGATGTACCTTAGTGAAAAGGCCCTATGTTCACTCCCTAGCTAATAAATAAATAAATAAATAAATAAATAAATAAATAAATTTTTAAAAAGGAGGCTGAAAAGGAATATTTACTGTTCTCTGAATTCCTGTATAGGAAGTCATGTATTTTCCCTATAAATTTCTTACAAATTTCTTATTAGCTAGAAAAGTGTGTTTCTGCTGGGGAGGCATATAAGGAAAAAATTTTCGATCAGAGTAATCAATATGTAATGTCAAAACCTAGGTTGATAACCTTGGGGTGAATGTGACTCCCGTCATCTAGTAAACAGTTACACAGCATATTTGTACTTGCTACCTAGCAGATTCATGATTCTGTAATCATCAATCTTTATGTTTAGTTTTTCTAACTTAGAATCATAGTGGTACAGGGCTGGAGGAATAGGAGAGCAGTAAAAGCATTTTTCTAGCAAGCACAAGGCCCTAGGTTCAATTCCACAGCACCACATAAGATGGGTATGATGGTGCACGCCTGTAATCCTGCAGGAAGCTGAGTCAGGAGGATTGCCGTGAGTTCAAGGCCAGGCTGGGCTCCATAGTGAATTCAGGACCAGCCTGGACTACAAAGCAAGACCATCTCTCTCTCAAAAAAAGAGAAACATAGCGATCCAAAATATGGGAGGGGGAATTCATATGTTGGTGAATCCATGTATTTTACAGATGAGGACAATGAGGCCAAGAAGGACACTAGAGAGTCTTCTTCAAAGTCAAGTGGCTAGATAGAGACAGATTATAGAACAGAACTCAGATCTCTTTACTGTCAGTCCAGCCTCTTTTCACTGAACTAATAAGCATCCTCTCATAAAAGGTTGGACTTTTATTAGGAAGACTGAATAACTGAGAACTAGAAGGGTTTTGACCTTAGATGGTATATTTTCTGGTGTGTGTGTGTGTGTGTGTGTGTGTGTGTGTAATGGGGGGTTGAATCCAGGACCTTGACACTGAGCTATATTACCAGCTCATTTTATATTTTTGATTTTGAGACAGGGTCTTACTAAGTCAATAAGTTGCCAAGGCTGGGCTTGAACTTGTGATCCTTCTGCCTCAGTCTCCCAGAGTGCTAGGATTGCGGTCCTGTGCCACCAGACCCAGCCTCTCTGGGGCTATAGCCAGTTGCATCGTGCCTATTTGCATGGGAACATATTTAGAAGTAGAGATTATCTTCTGCTTAGAAAATGCCTCTAGTTTGAGATGGACAAATAGGGCAGAGGACCAAGAAGAGAGCTCACAGCTTTTTGTTTGTTTCAGATTCAAAGGTAAGAGAAACCGAGAACCGCCTCATACATCCATATCCAGATTTTTCCAAAGAAGTATTGATTTTTTGCTATTTTGCATAATTGTTTGGCCATATGTCTAATGGTTGGAATTCCTAAGGAAACCGGGAATAGAAGAAATCTTTGCAACCAGAGTCTATGAAAACCTATGGTTAAGATGATACTCCATAGTGAAATACTAAACATTTTCCCCCAAAATTAAAAATGAATGAAAAATAGCTTCTATTATCACTTTGATTCAACATTAAAAATTTCTTGAGGCTGGACGAATGGCACACCATTTAGAGCACTTGCCTAGCAAGTGCAAGGCCCTGGGCTCAATTTCCCGACACCACATAAGCTGGGTGTGATGGCGCACACCTGTAATCCCAGCACTCAGGCGGCTGAGAGAGGAGGATTGCCATGAGTCCAAGGCCAGCCTGGGCTACAGAGCAAGACCCTGTCTCAAGAAAGAAAGAAAGAAAGAAAGAAAGAAAGAAAGAAAGAAAGAAAGAAAGACAGAAAGAGAGAAAGAATTTCTTACTGCATACAGTGGTATACACCTATAATCCAAGTTACTCAGGAAGCCAGTGTAGGAGGATCCAACTTGGAAGCCAGCCTGGACAAGTTCGCAAGACAAAAAAATAAATGCAATAAAATACAAAAAATAAAAAAGTCTGGGGAATATAGCTAAGTGGTATTTAACTTCTGAGTTTGACCCCAGTATCACAAGAGAAAAATTTTAATCAGCAAAATTAGACAAGAGAAGGAAATAATGGCATAATAAGAAAGAAAAAACTTTATAGATGACATGATCATTTACATAAAAATCACTAAAGCAGGAGTAAGGAAAGTTTTTTCTACCAAGGGTCATTTGCATATATATGACATCACTCACAGGCTATACAAAACAATCTTAACTTAAAATTACCTGGTGTGTTACTATGAAAAGAAATGTGAGATTTATTAAATTTCAAGTCTCACCTGTGGTTGCCTTGGCCAGTTGCGACCAAAGAATTTTACAGGCTGTGTGCAGCCTTTGGCTGGATGTTACCTATTCCTACACTAAAGAATCAACAAAAAACCTAATAGAATAAATAAATTTTGCAATGTTATTTGGTACAAGGTCAATAAATGAAACTTAATTGTACTTTTTTTTTGGAGACAGGGTCTCGGTCTGTAGTTGAGGCTGGTCCTGAACTCATTGTGTAGCCCAGGCTGGCCTTGGACGATTCTCCTGCCTCATCTCCCTGAGAGCTGGGATTACAGGTGTGTGCTACCATGCCTAGTAAGAGCAGATACCTTACATTAAAATAAATTTTCTATATCCAAGTGAATAGGGAAGTAAGCGAAATACTAAATTATGGAGTTGAGCCGAAAAATGAAACAATGTTTTTCCTGGAAGATGATAGTAAAGATCTGTTACTCAGATGCTTATATAACTGTAGGAGAGCAAGAAGAGTATTTTATCTAAATCCAGAAAAATGGTTCTATTGAGAGTTTTATTGAGTCTTGTTGAGTTAGCATTTCATCACTGAATGGAAATGACAGTCTTAATTCTTGTGTGAATATACCGAAGACCTAGGACCATTTTAAATCAGATTTTCAGGAAATCTAGAGAGACTTAGGAAACCTAATCATTTCAGAATATGGGAACACATGCACAGAGTGAATTCTTAAGTTCTGTTCCTTGCTTCCTTTTCAGTCCTGATTTAAGAAGTCTTCTCCTTCTTCTCTCTTCTTACAGGGACAGAGGGAAAACTTTTCCATTCACAAGGGCTCCCAATAGCAAGTGTGCAATCCTGTAGATATGACCTGCTTATAGTAATGTAGGCAAGCCAAGATTTCTTTTGAAAGCTTCTGGGGGCTGAAGGGTGGGGCTCTGTGGTAGAGCACATAAAGCGTGAGGTTCTGGGTTCAAGTCTTAGCACTACAAAGCAAAATAACCTCAGAATTTTACAAAGAATCAGATGTTGAAAATCAGCCTACGTCATGGACAATTATATAGTAATCAGTAAGAAAATGTCCTTGTTTTTGCAAATACCTTGAAGTGTTTAAGGGTAAAGGAGTATGATATCAACTTATCTTAAAATGGCCCAGAAAACAACAGCAAAAATATAAAGACTGAAAGAGTGAGTGAGAAGAAGAGAATAGTAAGGAAACAGGGCGAAATGTGAACCAGTGAATCCGTGGAAAGGGTATATGCAAGATCTTTAAGTTGAAAATTCTTTTTTTAATTTTTTAGCGTTGATTTATCAGATCTTAATCATTTTTACTCCTCCTCCCCATTCCCACCGCTTCACCACCTCCCACATTGCCTTTCCCTCACCACAAGGTTTATCTCTTTCACCTCTTTTATTTTGTTCTCTCAAACTTCCTAACCATATATATTTCCATAGCCATTGTTGTACTCTACACGTGGGAATCACATTTTACAGGTTTCTAAACCTGAACTGGGACTCTACATACAAGGTTTAAGGTTATTTGTTTCATGTAGAGCCACTACTTGTTGCATTACATCATTGCAAAGAATCCATTATTGTCACCGAAGCTTCAAATAAAATTCACATCCGCACTTAAGTTGAAAAAAAGATTTTATTAGAAATAATTTGGAAGTATTTTTCGATGTAGCCAAATGGCCACTGGAAAATAATTGCTTTCCACAGGCTGGAAAGGAATGAGAAAAATAAAAAGAGAAGAATATTTCTTTTTAAACAAGTGTGTTAGAAAGCAAAGCTTTAATTATATAACTATTTGGAGGGTGGTAAGGTAGAAAATGAAGGTCTAATGAGATAGCATAGGAAAGGCTAGACAACGTGAAGATGTGTAAATCATTTTTTAAAAATAATTATTGCTAGAGCTAGCCCTGAATCTCAGGTTCCAGCGTGGAGAACAGAAGCTATTTCTTCCTTCTTTGGTATAGCAAATGAAAGAGAGAGCACTCAAAATATTTTTTATAACATAAAAAATGGCAAAACACAGAGTGAAAGGAAAGAATATGTCCTAACCTGGTGAGAAAATGAGCCCGAAGACTCATTTTCAATGAGTACAATGCCTTTTAAAAAAAAGCCGATGAAAATTGCTCATAATGCGTTTGAACTGAAATTTTAAACTCAGTGCAGCTTAATTGCTTTCTCTTTGATGAAATGTGTTTACTCTTGCTGGTACTTTTTCTTAAGTTGTGATCGTTTATCAAATTATAGCTCTATGGAGTGAAAAAGAACAGAACAGTTTGTTTCTCACTAAAAACTGAGTGACATCCTGTGACCTGATCTCAAGCTTAATGTATTAGCACTTCTGCATTATGTGGATCAAAGCAGTCCAGAGAGGATGTAATCAAGGGGAGAGACACAGACCTTCCCTCTCAAAGTTTGTCTCTGAAAGAATTTTTGACTTTTCTTTTGTGGTACTGTGGATTGAACCCAAAGCCTTTCCACTGAGCTACATCCTCAGCTCCCTTTTATTTTTTATTTTGAGACAGGGTCTTCCCAAGTTGCCCAGGCTGGGCTGAAACTCATGATCCTTCTGCCTCGGCCTCCCAGAACTCTGGGATTACAGACATGTGCCACCACACACAGCATTTGGCCATGTTTTAGATTGCCATACAGCATGATTGATACTTGGGTCTGTTGTTGTTGCAGCTACAACCCACTGAGGTTTTTTAAAAAGGCCACTTCATCATTATTTCCCAGGAACTTTCCCTCAATCAGCCACTGTATTAGTTTTAAGTGTAGTGCCTTAAGACAACACAGATTTATTATCTTACAATTCTGAAGGTCAGAATTCTGAAATGAGTCTTACAGGTCAAAACTCAAGGCATCAGGAGAGCAGCTTAAGTTTGGGGGACTCCCCAAACAAGAGAAATAAAACAATAAGGGAGAAAGGTGAAGGCAGGGAAATGAGAACCAGCAATGGTGGAAAAAGGATTTTAGAGCTAAGAAGTGTAGGAAGCTGCTATCATCTTCCAAATGGGAGAACTCATTCCCATGTCTTTCTAGCATGTAGCGGCCACTTGCGTTCCATGGCTCCTGACTCTGCTTCTATCATGAGAGCTCCTTTTGACGACTTCTAGCCTCCTTCCTGTAAGAGCCTTTGTGATTATATTGGGCCCACCCAAAAGATCCTGGAAAGTATCTACCTGTCTGAATTTATTTGCACCTAAAAACTCATTTGGTTGTTTCCTGCCATGAAAGTTGTACATTACTGGGTTCAAGTGATTAGAGCTTGGACTTTGCCATTGTTATTCTACTTACCAAAGCCATGTCGCAAAAAGCCATAGATGCTTAGCTTTAAAACTCTGCAGCAACTATATACTCTTTCATAATGTCAGTATTGTGGTTTATTGCCCAAAAAGCAACTCTTTAAAGAAACCAGCTGGAGTACCTGTCTCTTTTTAGCTTCTTAAACTCTTACTACAAATTATTGCATATCGTCATCCATCCCATGGCTGTCAGCTTAATCTTGATTTTAGATTAAGTTGGTACAAATTCTAATTGCCAAGTCTATGAAAGATTCCTGATCTGAATTACTAATTCCTCACAGCAACATCTAAAACAGTTAGGCTTTCCACCCCTCAGCCCCATACCTGTCATAGAGTAAATTTCCAAATGATGCATGTTGAACAAATTGAGTATCTACATTACCATTGAAAACATTGTGTATGAAATCTCTCTTGAACAGGTAATGTCTTCATGCTACAAATGTTTTCTGGAGGGAGATTTGCTTTCTGAGCATAATCATTTGGTGAGTGAAGTTGTTGGGTAGTATTGTTAATGCTGGTAAATATATAAAAGATTTATGGACAGCAGGCCGCAATCCGTCATTGACCTCCCTCTGAAGTAAGACTGTTTACACTTCTGTATCACAAATGATAAAACTTGAAACATATGAAAGCAGGTTTCCTAATAGTGTTTATAAAAGAAAAATGTAAATATCTCAGCTAATCTCCAATAGTTCGAATGTTTACTGGTTTACCTTCATTAGCACTTCACTGAAACCCTTGATTGTCTGGCTAAAGTAAATGCCTTCATTCTGATTTGGCTGTGCCTTCACCTTCTTTCCACTGATTGATCATGGGAGCCAATTTCTGTTTTGACCCATGCTAAGCCACATCGCATTATTCATTTCTCATATCACAGCTGATAGGTGAACTGCAGAGAATTTATGTTTTCTATCGGGCAGAGCTTAGAGTTAAGAATTCACGTCGCACTGTCTATAGCACTGATGGTTCTGTGGCTATTTCTGTTTGCTAATGGAGGGACAGGTGCAAAAACGGAAACTTCAAGAGGGTGGCTCAACGTTAATTTGCACTTTGGAAAAATTATGCCCATTTCCTGCCCGTGGAGGAAGGCTTTAAGATTAACATTGTGTCCAGCAGAAACATACAAATGACTTTTAGGCTGATTGTTTTCTAATAAATGACTCACTCAAAGCCCAGAGTCTTCATGTATGTGTGCATATGCCTCATATCAAAGTCACCATTTTATATTCACTTATTTATGGTCATAAAAGCCACATACTTGAACCCTAGACTTCCAAACTCATGCAACTGGCTATGCCCAATGTGGCTCCACAAAGCCAAAGAAGGCGTGGACAGATTCTCCCTGGAAAACTCAGGAGATCAAAAAATGAGAATCACTAGTGAAGAGCCAAAAATCTATTAGAAAGCTAAAATTCCAAATAACCAAGAGTGCCATGAGTATCAGAGCTAGAAGTAGGAATAAATTACAGAGCCAGGAACCTAAGAAACAGAAGTAAAAAGAATAGAAATGGGTGGGAGGTGGTAAATATAGAGTATGCTGGAGCAAAAACTTAGAGCAGGAGCTATCATCCATGGTTTGCTTCTACGTATGTCCAAATGCCATATACAGCATGGAATTTGGGTCACTGTTCGGAGTTCAGGATACTTACAATTTGTCATTCCAGATCATTCCTTAGCCTTCTCCACTCTAATTGAGATTGCATCACCCAAGTTCTTTTGCTATCTGGCTTCTAGCTGGGTTTGATCAATGGAAGGCACCAGAAAGAAATCGGAGAACAGATCAGAGTATTTATTTGTCCTGATTTCCATCCTGTCGGTTGCAGTGATTGTGTTTTGCTGGAGTCCGCAGCTCCTGCCTAGCAGCTCATTTCAACAGCTATAGGTGTCATTAGTTCCCATCGTTTCTTCCTCCCACCTGCCCCTTTAGGCCTATGAATAGTAACAGCTTCCCACACTTACTGGTTCCAAGGAGTTTCACCATCTTTTGCTGGTTCTCGTATCCCTATTTTCACCTTCGTGAATATTTCCTTATTAATTCTTTTTCAGAATTCTATTTGGGTGTACCTTCTGTTTCCTGTTGCTGGATCCTCAGCTAACAGTCAATGGAATGAATATTTACTGCAGCTGACAAAAGTGCTAAACACTCCTCAAGAGTGTTGGAATCGGTTATGCAGGCGCGTATTCTGTTATTCTGGTCTGCAAGCCTATTGTGTAAGATATAGGATTCAGGAAGAAAGTGTTTTGTTTCTGCTTTTTAGTGGCTTACAATTGGCCAAAATGACAAAATTGCTGACACAACATACTGTAACACCATGAAGAAATTGCCATGGTGTTTGTGGGTGCAGTGGAAGAGTGGCAGAACCACTGTAGTTGTTTCAGGAATTATCGCTCTTGGCAGCATAAAGAAGGAATCACTGCTGGATTGATGACCCATTATCATCCCTTGACTTTGCAAAGTCAGTCATCTTTCCTCCTTGCCTGACGTCTAAACAAAGACTCGCCTTACTTATTACAATTCGTTATATCGTTATCATATTAAACTTCCTGAATCAAGCCTGTCGGGCATCAGGTCTCCCAGAGCACAGACTCAGATGAGGACTTACATATAATCGATTTATGAGGGAAATTTTCTCAAGAGTTACTAGTAACGGAGAACAAAGAAAGGAAAGAAGCCAAGGATCTGAGTTCAGGTGATGCCCCAGTCTCCATCTGATCTGATCCCACCCTTAACTCTGAAATGTAAATTGCACCTCAGATTTTGCTTCCCTTGTGACAAGGAAAAAGGAGCTTTCATAGTTCTGCACCAGCCAGTTACGTTTTGTGAGCTTCACTGGATAGGAAGTGGCCATGGGTGGGCAGGTACATAAACCCATCATGCTTTCAGCAGGGTCAGCAAAGTGGATCCAGTAGCCCAAGGGTAGTTCTGTTTAGAAAGAGGCAGGTGTGAAATGTTAGGAGCAAAGCTCGCAGAGCTGGGGGATGGGTCCACAGAACCCATAAAGGAGGGTCTGAGGGATCTGGCCAGAGCACCAGTGGCAGCTGCTGCAGAGGCCTTACAGAATCACATCTGTAACTGGTTAACACATAGTTAAAATCCCAGGAGAAAACAAACAAGCAAAGCTTTCTTCAGGTTCTGGAGGCTTTGAAAGTGACGGTGATGCTCTGTATCTCAGGCAGCCAACAATATCCCAGAATGCAAGATTTTCAGTGCTAAAACCCTGGAAGGCTGGTCATCACCCTTCTTGTATCTGAAGTGTCATACCATTAAAGAATTCCCAGTTTGTGTCCTGGCAGATCTAAGTCAAACGGATCCAGTTGGTAAGTGTCGAAAGATTTCCAGCCTTCCCTCATGTGACACCTGGGAGTTTTCTGGAGCAGTATTGAAAGTACAAATCCTTACCAAGAAAAACCATGGCCACAAGGGTTTTTAGAAGAGGATGAGATGGTGGTTGAGCTTTGGACTGTCTTCCCTCCTGCCTTGCCCTTCATAATGCAGGGTAGCAGAAAGTGAACTTTTCAAGATGCATTTCCAAAAAAGATCGTATGCCTGAAGGATAGGAGACAGTACGAAAATCCTGGCCCTGAATCAGGTACTCCCCTGATCCCTTATTGAGATCTTTTTCCAAAACAAATTTCTCAGAATAGCACATTCTTATTTCTTATTCCCCATCTCTGATAGGAGAGGAAAACTGTTTGACAGTAGTTTGAATTATTTTTAAGTGTCATTATGATTTCTATTGATGTGGTAATAAATTTCCATTTAGCAATAATTTTGTTTAGCTTTATTTCAAGATTTATGTGAATGATGAGTAATACTTCAAATTAAAGCAATTTTCTATATGAGAAAATATGCCATTTTCGTGCCATTTTTGTTTTTTAAAAAGGGAATCAAAAGGTGATTCACGACTACAGCTTATAACTTATGTATGGTTGAAACATTTTTAAAAGAATGTCATGATGATTTCACCCTGGGTAAGCTGAAAATGTTTCAGAGCAAAGGTTTTGAGTTATTGCATTAGAGTTTGTATGCAGGTGTCAATTGTAATTGTAAGAATCTTTTGTGTTTTTTCCCTGAACTAGAACCAGGGTGTTTAATTCTAACCGCATATGAAAAGTATTTAGGGAGCTTTAAAATAACTCCGATGCCTGAACCTGATTCAAGACCAATAAAATCGGAATTTCTGGTGTAGGCAGCCTGTGCCTTTCATAGAGGTTGTCCTGCGTTTGGCTTAAGGCTCTGGAGTCTTGAAATTCTTAGTAAATTTTGAACAAGCAGCCCTGCATTTTCATTTTTCATAGGTCCCTGCAAATTATGTAGGAAGCCATGAGTCTGGGTATTAATTTTTTTAAAGCTTCCCAGGTGATTTCAGTGTAAGAAGCATTGAATTGAGTGCACTAATGAGGAAGCCTTGGCTAAGTCTGCCAGAAAACAGCAGAACATGTCTGCAGGTGAGAGAATTTGGAACCTCTAAAATAGATCGGGCATTGCCCTGCCCTGGGGCTGCTGGTCTCTGCTTTCCCAGATGATTTTCTACCTATGTTCATTTACCCAGGCTCAGTGGTCACTTCCCAGGAGCCTCGCTACAGGATGCGGTTATCAGCAATCTGCAACACCCAGCTCTAGGAGTCAGGGTTAGAGAAACAGAGATGGACACTGCCCTTTACTTGGTCCAGTGCTCTTCAAATAAACAAGTTGAGGGGGCGATTTACCTTGTGCCCTCTGCATAGGTGAGGGAGTGGGGACACTGTTCATTTTCCCTTTGAACTGGGCACCCAGTGCAGTGGTTTGAGTGTTTATCATCCTCCCTGACCACCCACGCTCAGGGACATCAGCTGTGTCATGTGTTGTTTTTTTTTCAGACTCCTTTTCCCATCTCCATCATTGAACATGGGTTATTGCATAGAAACCAGAGGAAGAGGCAAAATTATGCAAAAAAGGCTTTGGGTGGACAAATCCTGATACAGAAATTACAAAGTGGATCCATGTTAATATATTCACAAATAAAAATTAAGATGTTGAAGAGAAAAAACACAAAATGCTTATTATGAATATTTTTATGTTGTGTATATTCCTTCATTATCATTAATTGTTTTAATGAGTCAAAAAGGAATTGGCTTCACTATCACTAAGTATGTGAATTCTTTGAACACTCTTCAATCCTATCCAGTGAGATATGTGGTGTTATAATGTTTGTATCAATCACTCTTTCACCAAATATTTATTAAGCAACTACAATATGTTAGATACCACCCTAGGTGCCAGGGCCCTAGCAGTAAACAAAATACACAATAACTTCAAGGAATGTATATTCTAGTGGGGAGAGGTAAATAATAAAAATAAATAAGATGTAGAGAAATTCGATGGGAGTAGATGCTACAAGAGAATGTAGTAACCGAACCTGCTGGAGCTTGAAGGTTGGTGGGTGTGGGGGTTGCAGTTCAGTAAATGGCCAAATAATCATTCTGTTCTTGGTGGATGCTGAAGTTTTGTCTTCTCTCTTGGCTGGAATTAGCTACTGTTGTCACTCTAGAGGGCCGGAGAAGGTTGGATCTTTTGTGACCCAATTGCTGGGCAGCATGTCCAGAATTGGAGGCAGCTACCCTATTTATACTACCACTATGCTTACTGGTTGGTGAAATTCGTATGTGAGCTATAAAAAAAGGAACACTTTACTGAGGACACTATCAGAAAAATACCATGAGCAGATAGTTTCATTTTAAATTATTAATGTTTCTTCATTGGCTTAGTTTGAAAAAAAACATTCTAATATGGAATTTGTTTTCCTTCTACTGTAACACTTTGATTCAATTTGCAGCCTATAGCTGGACTACTTCTGCAAATTTTCATGATGGAATAAATCCATTGAAACCCAGAATAGCTTCTGACTGTTTCAAATATTTCAAAAGTTTTTAGAGTCTAGATAACAAGATCCAACAATAGGCGCACAGAGAATTATTTCCAGCTTTCTTTTCTTCAGAGAATTGACACTTTCTATTTCTCTTGGCACTTCTGACTGAGGAACTCCTCTATTCATCTTCAGGTGGTACAGGCATCTCTCGAAAGTATTTGGTTCTCTTTTATGACTGATATACAAAAGGAGTGGATTTCTGATATTACTTGGAGGTTTATATTGGGGTCTGTCCCAGGCATATTATTTCACAATGACTTCATTACTAGCTGTGGGCAGCTTCCGAATTTCTATTAAGGAAGGTCACAGGGGAATTCAGAGGAGGGGGCTTCACACACTGGTTGGAGTTTTTTCATAGTTGTGTTTATATATCAGAAATATATTTATCCAGCCTACATATATAGGAGGACTGCTGAAGAGAGAGTTTGCCTGTTAGAGAAGGGAAAAGTCCCTCTCCCTGTCTCCTGCACTACCCATAGGGCCACGAATGCTAACTAGACTGACAAGAGTAAAGAGAAAAAGGCTCCCAGTGGAGCCCTGGCTCCTGTGTTACAGTCCCATGTTGCCATAAGACCTAGGTAGGACTTCTTAATATAGACTTCTCCCCGTCGAAACTCTGAGTTCCTTTTGGACTCCCCTTTTCTCCCACTTCTTCGTCTCTTTACCTGAATGTCATAATTTAAATATTTGTGACTCCTCCAAAATTCATGTCGAAACTTAACCCCCAATGTAATAATATTAAGAAATGAGGCCTTCGAGAGGTGATTAAGCCAGAAGGGCTCTGTCCTCATGGATAGGATTAATGCAAGGCTGGAGGGAACTAGGTAGGTCCTTTTGTCCTGCCACTTTTTTTTTTTTTTTTTTTTTTGAGATAGGGTCTTACTCTGTAGTCCAAACAGGCCCTGAACTCACTATGTAGCCCAGGCTGGCCTGAAACTCACAACAACCCTCCTACCTCAACCTCCCAAGCGCTGGGATTACAGGCCTGCGCCCCCAAACCCAGTTTATGTGGTGCTGAGGAATGAACTCAGGGCCTTGAGCTTGCTAGGCAGATGCTTTAATAACCGTTGAGCTATTCCTTTAGCCCTGCCGTACCAATTAGTGAAGCCACAGCAAGAAGGTCCGTATGAGAAACAGGCCCTCACCAGACAGTGAATCTGCCAAAGCCTTGATGTTGGAGCTCCCAGCTTCCGGCACTATGACAAATAAATTTCTCGTCTTATACTTAGTCTCAGAGGCATATTAGAACAGCATGAACAGATTAAGGCACCATCCTGTCCAATTCCTCATCTAGTATTTACTTATCTCATCTCCTAGGTTAAACTGGCAAATACTAATGGAGAACATTCTAGAAGCTCAGCATTCTATTAGGCAATGGGGCGGGGTGCCCAATGAACTGGGAAGCGTTCAAGTTTAGAACTGATGTGAGTTCAGCTTGGGAAACTTTCCAAACTCATTTATATTTTAATTTGGGACTAGGGAAAGACCAAAAGCTTCAATACTTAAAAGGGAAGAAACTATTCTAACCCAAAACAAAGGTGGAATTTAATCAGTTGGGCACATTTGTGTGTTAGGAGGCATGAATATGGGGAGTACATCTTGCACTTTTCAATGTCAAACTATCTAGGTATCACATAGTCTCAAAAGAGAAAAAATCTGCAAGATTCTTTGAGCATATTGAGATTCTGTGACTCTGATTCAAAATTATAACACAGTTCCATTTTGGAGAATCTATTACATTAGGTAAATTCACACAATTCTTTCTGATTCCTGGATTATTCTATCCTGCTGTCATTCTTATTAAAAAGAAAAAAGTCTCTGCCTATCATTCTTTTTATTTTTGACACCAGCTTCTCCTAAACTCACTATATACCCCAGACTTGCCTTGAACTCTTGGCAACCCTCCTGCCTCAGCCTCCCTAGTGCTGGGATTATAGGCGTGTACCACAATGCCCACCTTATGTAGTGCTGAGGAATCAAATTCAGCACCTTGTGTTTGCTAGGCAAGCACTTTAACTGCTGAGCTACTCCCTTAGCCCCTGCCTATCACTCTTAAACACTCTATAGTTGAACGTTTACTCCCCAGTGGTATAGGAGTAGGTTGGCCTTACAAAGAGTTGTTTCGATTCCCTGTGTATTGTTTTCCTAGGACTACAAGGTACCACAAACTGGGTGGCTGCAAACAGAAATTTATTGTTTAATAGTTCTGGAGGCTGGAAGTCCAAAATCAAGGTGACGACGAAGATAAGTTTCTTCCAGGGCCTTTAGAGGAAAATATTTTCTTGTATCTGATTTTTTACTAGTCCATAACATGACTCCGATCTCCCTCTGTCTTCTCATGGTCAACTTTCCTTTGTCTTAGCCTTCTCATTTTATAAAGATACTGTTACATTGGATTAAGAGAACATTCTTACCCAGTATGACTGCTATGGTTTAGACCTGAAATGTCCTTCCAAAGCCTAATGTATTTGAATGTAGTGGGATACCTATGGAATCATGTGCTATTGGGAGGTAGGACTGGACTGGCAGGGGCAGATGCTTGGGTTTGACCTGGAGGGATTCTGTCAATTTACTGAGAGTGGGGGGCACTCAAACAGGCAGAGTTTTCAGGTTGGTGTTATTGACTTCTGGACGAGGAAGTGAAAGAGGACCACCTACCCTGGGAATTGGGGGGGCACTGTCAGCTTAGACTAAGTAAAGGAAGGAAGAAGAAACATTGTTACAGCTTCTTCCTGGGAAAGCTCTGGCCTTGCCTGAGCCTCTAGACATCTAGTCACTCACCTTCTTTCTACAAAGCTGTGAGCAGTTCTCTAGCCTCTGTCTCGTGTTTCTATTCCCTGGTGCCTGTGAACAAACTCTGGCCTTCTAAAACCGTGAGCTAAAATGAATCTTTCCTCCGTTAAGTTGTGAATGTCAGGTGTTCTATCTCAACAACAAGATAGTAACTAAGACAATGATCTCCTCTCTCATCTTAATTTATACCTTAATTATAACTGCAAAGGCCCTCTTTCCAAACACAGTCACGTTCATAGGTACCATGTGATAGAATTTCAACTGTCTTTTTTTGTTGTTGTCCTTGGTCTTGGTTCTAGATTTAGCCATTTCTCAAAGGAGCTCTACTTTCTTATAATAAAGGATATTTTGTAGTCAAGATCAAATACTACTTATGCCCATTTATATTGTGGTATCACTGCCCTCAGACCCTTCTGTACACAGAGTTAGGGAATGTGTGCATGTACATACACATATGTACATATATACATTTGTGTATATACATATTGTCTTAGCCCATTTTATGCTGCTATAACAAACTATTCCTATGTAATTTTTAATTTTTTTTTCATTTTTATTTTATTTTTTTGAGACAAGGTCTTGCTCTGTAGTCCAGGCAAATCCTGAGCTCACCCTATGGCCCAGACTGGCCTCAACTCACGGCAATCCTTCTGTCTCAGCCTCCTGAGTGTGGGGATTACAAACATGTACAACCTAGTCTGCCTTTCAATTATCTTTTTGGGGACATAATTCCAACCACAATACCTAGTAACCAGCAATACATTTGTTTATGATTGTCAGTCCTGAAATAGTACAAAGCAAAATAGCAGACAGTGGGGAAAAAATCATAATTTTACTAACTTGATGTGTTCATCAGTTTATAGTTCTACATGTAATCATCTTATCATACTGTCTTTACAGTATGAAAGTTCCTTCTTGCTCCTTTCCTTTTCTTTAAGTTATAGAATGATATATTTAAATAGTTGTTACTGAGAATCTATCGCAAGATCTGAATCAAGAAAAGTAAGGTAAATAATGAGGTAGTCTTCAGTTTACCACATATCCAAAAACCATGAAAGAGCTTACCAAAGCTTTCGTAGCTGAAGCACCTATTACATATATTCAGATATGTATTTAGCTTTGAATTATACGCACATATCCTACCTATACATACACACATATAAACACACACATTTTTAAGTAACTCAGTTTAGCAGGGTGAGGATTCTTTTTATGCCAAAGCCATTTGGTTATTTATGACATCATTCACAGGCCATACAAAATTATTCACCTAAAAATTAGCCTGTTATGTTACTATGAAAAACCCTCCTGGATCCATTACATTTCAAGTCCCTCCTGCAGTTGTCATGGCTGGGCTGGACCAAATGATTTCACTGGGCAGACGTTCCCAGTCCCTGGTTTGGAGCATCAGCATTTCAATTTGAGCTTTATATGGATGTCATTGTCTCTATCCTCATTGTCTTATGAGATAACAAGTATTATGTTTCTCTAACACAAGGAGGAGATCAAGTAAAGTAATCGGCATTCTGCAAATTGAAATTGATGATGTTGCTCCTTGATCCTAATCAGCCTGGGTAAAGAAATTTACTTCATGCTTTTCTTAGAGCTAGAAGAGGAAATGGCAAAAGAACAGTGCCATCATCTCTCAGACATCTATTCTCAGTTACCATGGAAAGAAAGACTATATCATCTTCAGATTCACAGCCCAAAGGGTAAATGGACAAAAAGATCTTACTAAGATAATTACCAGGCGAAAATTTCTCAAAAGGGGGAATCTAACACATAATGAAAGTTTTTGCTATGGCAAGAATCAGAATAGGTAAACCGTTAGAACAAAAATTAGAGTTTTAATGCCAGTACTTTGAATATAGACTAGTTATCAGTTCTTCCCTTCCAGAGGTCTAGATGGCATATTCTGCTCTGTCCTCCCCGATGTCACAGACATGTCAAGAGAATGCCCCAAACCAAATGAAGGATGACACACAATTCTTTGGACAGAGTGGGAGTGGCCAGTGCACTTTTCTTATTTAAAGATCAGTAGAAAATTCTCAATAGCACAGGAACTAAAAGGAAATGTAAAGTATCATGGTGTTTGGTTAGTGGAACAAAGAGTGTTGAAAGAAACTATGGATAAAACTAACTTGAATTGTACTTTTTATACGTCCTGTAGAACAATTTAGTTTTAGAATTTCAATTGAGATATTGTAGCATTAGTCTTGAGTCAAATAAAATGGATTTACTGTTTTTGTTTCTTTACCTAAGTGGGTCACACCCTTCTGGTTTTGAGAAATCTGATGGTTATCTCTTAGAACCCTGCCTGATGTAGTACTCTTTCCAATTTTGGAAGTTTACTCATCCAGGCTTCTTACCAACTTGAAGGGCAAAGATGATTGTCAAGGGAGCTATGGATTAGGGTCTGATTCTTGGAAATTCAAGGAAAATAGTTTATGCAAAGACAGAAATAAAGGGAGAATAAACAGGGCAAGGAAAACATACACAAGAAAGAACTCATTCAAAAAGCAGCCCATTTGACATTTATAGCCAGTGTCTGATATATAATTGAAGATCCAAAGGTCACAGTATTAACTTTATTGCAAAACATATATACCCAAAGAATCTGGCTTGCAGTTGTTGAGTTTGCCTTAGTTGTTTATCTTTCATGTGTTTCTCCGGAGGCACACACACACACATACACACACACACACGTACACACACATACACACACACCAGTAAAATTGGGTTTATCGGAGGCATTTACTTAGATTAATTAGGTAATAAAAGCATTTTCAAATTGCTAATTTACTAAGCAATGTCACCGGAATGCTGAATGACTTTCCTTGTATTTAGATGATCAAAAGAGATAAATGCAGGCCTAGCCACAAAACCAAAGCATAGAGAAAAGAGGCAGCAGTCATTCTTTGCATAATTACTGGCATTTGTCATCCCTCTCTTGAAAAGAGGATCCTCAGTTTTTGTAAAGACTGTTTTCTTTGCTTCAGAGTCTCTTCTTCGGAACTGTTTATCATTCACACTGTCCTCATTTAACAAACAACACATTCAGTCCTAATAAACTTTTCATTAGTGAATTTAATGAATTTAATTTCTGTTCAAAGTGTTAATTAAAAAGTGTACATTTTATTCTTACAAGAAGGAAACTGAAAAGAAAAGCTCCTGGTTCTCAAGTGTTAGGTTAAATTACAAAAAGCAGAATTGAAAAACAGGCTTAATCTTGTGAAATTTAGTATCATGAGCCAAGGGTGGATTTTGATAATGAATTATAATTAATTTTCCTATGTCTTTTAAGAAAACAAAGGCACAGAAATCATGGCATCTGTAACTTATATTTAGGGAGAAATTCTTGAAAAAAAAATTAAGATGAAGCAGAAAGTTTGCCTCAAAGAGAAAAGCACTAAAGAAAAAGACAGTAGCCCAGATAGTACCTCACCAAGAATGAATGAGTTCTTGGTTTTAAAAAATAAACCTGTCCTTTGGCAGATGTAAAAATGCTGACAACCTGGAAGAAAAGGGATCTATTTTTCTAAATAACTACATTTAGTAATTTCCATGAAATTGACATTTTAGAACTATGGCAAAAAGCCAAATTAAAACTCAGGGGTTCTTAATCCCTAAATTCTGAGCCCATTGTAGGAAATACCTAAATATACTTTAAAACGAACCAATTAATATAATTACAGTGGAGTACATACTGAGCCCGTTTCTGTAAAACACAGCTGTTCTCTCATTTATATTTGCCTTTTTTGAATTAGAAATGTGGATATGCATCTACACATATACGTATCTCTGTAAAGCAACTTAAAAAAGAATCTGTTGTCTTTTGTCATCGTTAAATTAAAAAACCCAACAATCCTAAAACAATTAGCTTGTAAATCTTATGTGTCTATGAATATTACTGCGGTTTTAACAAGGACAGCAGCACATCCAGGTAATTAATGTAACAGAAACAAGGCGCAGGCTGCAACTTGCATCCTTGGCAGTTGACATGGTGATTCTTCGCCGCCCTCTTTGCTCACTCCTCGCCTCAGACCCCTCCCCCAAGGCACAAGGCGCTTCGGGGCTCCAGAAGGTGCGTCGCGGGGAGCTCGGCGACGCCGGAGGAGCGAGGGCCGAGCACGCGGCGCCCACCCCCGGTCGCGGCCGCCGCGGGGGCAGGGGGCGCGGGCGCGGGTGGCGTCCGGTCCCCGCCCGCCGCTGTCTGGGCGCCAGCGCCCGAGCCCAGCTGGCCCGGCGGGAGGGCGCGCGGGGCGGAGCGCAGCGTGCGCGGGCGGGAAGGGGCGGGGAGGACGGCTTGGGCCCCGGCGGGCGACGCTCGGTGGCAGAACCTGCGGGCGAGGTGGCCGAGTCGCCTGCCGGAACCGAGGCGCGCGAGCGCCGCAGCTCCTGCGGAGCGTGGGACGCCGTGGAGTTGGGTGCTCTGGCCGGCCATCGCGGCACGCCGCGCTGCCCGCGACCCTGCGCCAGGTGGGCGCCCGGCCGGTGCGCCTCCTTCCCGGCGGCCGCGTGGTAGGCAGGTAAGAGGCAGGGCAGTTGCCGCCCTGAGGCTCCACCCGTGGGCTCTCCCGGCGCCCACCCCATCCCGTCCCCTGCGGCTGGGGACGACCGCGACCCCTTCCCTGTCCGCTCTCCCCCTCCACAGCCCACACCCGGCGGCCACCCGGAAGCCCCTGCGCTCGCCCACGGGACCGAGGGGCCAGAGAAGGAGAGAGGGTGGCGGGAGCGGCCGGGACGTGCTGGGATCGCTGTGTGCGGGCTCGGGTGCTGGCGCCCTGGGGCTCCCTCGCGCTCCCTGCGCCGCGGGCAGGTTGGGGGTTGGGAGGCAGGGAATGAGGGTGCCGGACTTGTCTTCGCGGACCGGCCGTGGGGATGCCGATGACTCTTGTGTGCTTAATGGAGGCACGTGGGAGCGAATTGGCTGCTCGCGGGTCTCTGGAGACCCCTTGGGACGGCCGAGCGCGTGTTCGGGTTGGGAGGCATCTGAGAGTTGTGTGTACGCGCCCGTCAGGAGGAGAGTGTCTCAAGGAGACTTGGTTTTCTTGGATTTGCTGCGATTCCGTAAACCAAAACTGGCTTTCAGGGCGTGAAAGTAAATTCCGGGTAACTGGGGCGGATCTGTGGTCGGGTGGAGTACCCCTGGATTTGCAGGGAGCTGGGAGCGGGCCTGGCGGGCTGGCGCGCTCGCTGGTGGCTGTTGGCGCTGCCTCACCTAGCTAGTGGGGGCGAGGGGTGGTGCTTTATGTCTTTGATTGAGGTGCTGCAGCTGGGATCCTTGTCCTAGATAGACCGTGGGGAGGTTCAAAAGCGGCACGTTGTGGTGCGGTGCGGACCGTTGTCAACTCCAGATTTCAGCGTTTGTCTTTCTTAAGGACGCATACACCCTGTTTCAGCTCCTTCGCTGCTTGGGTTCGCTGGTAGTTGTGCATGGATTTTTATTCTGCTTTTTCTTTCCTGACTTAGTGTCTTTCTTTTCGTCATTTTTAAAAGGCGGAAAAGGTCTGAAATGTGTGGGGTAAAATAGAAAACCTTTCAGCGCTGTGGTCACATCAGGGATAGGGCATTTGCTGAAAAATAATCCACTAAACTGCTCAAATTGGACAAAGCTCTAGTTCAGGTTAGTATTATTTTAAATAGATATTCTATGACCTTGTGATAAAGTAACCTTAGTCTGTATTTGGCCTGGCTTTTCTCATTGCAGTATTTTATGGAATTCTTAATTCTCTGCTTAACACATGGGCATCCTGCCTTATTTAAACGGCAGATCTTGAAATGGCTGTTAGTAGGCTCTGTGACTCCATCTCTTTGTAAAAAATTGATCAGAGAGCAATACAGTTCATGACTTAGGATGTACATATGCTTGAGTTTCTAATCAAATACTTACATCATGATGGGGCAGAGGGATGCTTTAGGAATTTTGCACACAGAAGAGAGTAGATGTGTGTGTGTATGTATGTGTTGGAGCGAATATTTTGCCACTTTTGCCCAGTTGCCCCTGTTAGATGCCTAGAAACGATGTATTGTTGAATAATTCATGCTTTATTTCTCTTTTATGTCTACAGGTGGCAGTGTAGAAGCCAAAACAGGAGCTTCTAGAAGTGGTTTCTGAAAAATAGAGTTGAATGTACAGGAGTAAGCAAGCACAGGAATCAGGAAAACCACAGGTATGTAGGACAATTAATCCACCTATGCGGCTTTATAATTACTGCATTCCAGTGGTCCTAGCCCATTTGCTCTTCTGTTAATATTTTGACATTTGTGTAGACTTTATGACATGAACTGTATTTTGAGGTAGTCCCAGAAAAGAAAGCAAGTCTATTTCATACAATGTGTTTAAATAAAAATACTGCATTATCTGATATTATTTGATTTGACTGTTCTAAAAGAGAAGCATGGTTTTTTCATTGTGACTATTGCATTTTTTTGGTACTTGCTTTTGAAACTCTTTTACTGAAACTATGTAAAAATGACAATTGTTTTGAATAATTTTATTTGGGACTCTACTGAGTCACTGTCCAGCAATATGACTGTGTCTGCTTTTAATAAAACTGCATCTCACTGTTAGATCACATTGATCCAAATACACATGCATTCGGCAGCATCGTTCAAACCCACACTTTCTGGTTTTAATCTTTTTTGTTGTTGTTGTTATTTTTCTTCCACCTGGCTGCTTTTCCAGCCTGCTGATTTATCCACTTGCTTGAAATAAGGACAGAAATGATAACCAAGTTTGTAAAGTTATTCATTGTGGCATCAAAAGAATTTGCCTGTGATTATTATTACAGTATAAGGTTTTACATATTAAGGTCTTTAATATGCACATTATTATGAATGACAGAAGAAATTCATCTTTTTTGTGGATTTTCATTTTCTTTTCTGAGAATTGGAGGCCATACCTATTGGCATTTTCACGGAGAAACTACAGTTACTGTCAGCTGCCTAAGGGTCAGACATCAAAATGGCTGTTAAAGGGAAGGAAGGTTTTGCTTTTCCTGGGGATGCGCATGCTCACAATGCCAGAAAGTGATGATAGCTTAGGATTTTTAACATTCTGCCTTTATAACTGGGGAGGAATTTATTTAGCTCATGCTTATGCGAGTGTAGTTGTTGCGCTTGAAGGTTAAAAAAGATTCATTTGGACATTTAACCAGCGAAAACCAAATTGGGAGCTCACACTCAAGACCAGTATCACTATTACCATTCTATGGAGAAGGAGTGGCTTCAGGAAAGCTTAGAAATTTACATTTAAAAGCATGGTAAGTTTGTTCTGCATAAGATTGAGGTTCAGTATCTGACTGAGGAAACTGTTCCACAACATGTCACATGTCTGGAAGTAGGAATAGGATCTAATCTAATTTTATTTGGGACTCTGTTGAGATTTTATTCTTTTTTTGAGTGTGTCTCCCTCTGTAGTCTATGCTGCTTTTGAACTCTCTATGTAGTCCAGGCTGGCATTAAACTCAACAAACCAACAGCCTCAGCCTCCTGCACCATCATACCTAGCTTATGAGGTGCTAGTGAAACGAACCCGGAGCCTGCACTTAGAGGCAAGCACTTTAACTACTAACCTATGCCCCCAGTCTTAGATTTTATTCCTTTCTTTTCCTGTGGTACTGGGGATTAGTTCAGGGCTTTTGTGCTGAGCTACATCTCTAGCCTACTTTTTTTACTTTTCATTTTTGAAACAGGATCTCACTGAGTTACTTTCAAACTTGTGCTCTTCCTGTCTCAGCCTCAGAGAATGCTGGAATTACAGGCCTGCACCACTAGGCTGGTTCTTCGTTCTTTTTTTGAATTATAGTATCCTCATTGTAGAGACATTAGGCGCTTTACAGTGTTTTACTTCTGAGGTGTATCATACGGTAAAGTTGTAAATGTTTTGATCTAAAGTGTACTGCTCAGTGAAATTTTACATGCCTATGCATCTTGTGACAGGTCAAGAATGGAACATATCCAGCATGCCAGAAGATTACCTCTTTTCCCTTTCTATTCAATACTCGTCTTACTACCAAATTGAAGGTAACTACATTATGAATTTAGGAAAATCTGTATCTACTTCTTTTGTCTGCTTTTAAATTCCATATAAATAAGAGATGATAGAAACTCTGTTGCACGCGTCTTTCATGTAGCAAAATGTCTATTAAGACTCGCCTGTTCCTTCTAAGTCAGCGGTGTGGGTGTGCTATAATTCATTTATCCGTTTCCTCATTGGACCTTTGGATCATTTCCAGGTTTGGCCTAACATGAATAAAAGCAGCTGTGAACATTCTTGCTTCTATCTTTTGGTGCACATTCCTTCTGGGCAAGAACCTAGAAAGGTGATTGGAGGGTCATACTACTTAGTAGATACCATCAGTACCCCAAAGTGGTTGTACCAATTTAAATTCCATCAGAGCTGGGCATGGTGGTAGAAAAGCCTGTAATTCCAGCATTTAGGGAAGTTGTAGCAGGAGGATCACAAGTTGGAGCCCAGCATGGCCAATTTAGTGATTTATTGAGACCCTGGCTCAAGATAAATAAAAAGGCCTCAGGATGTAGCTCAGTGCAAAGGCCCTGGGTTCAATCCCTAGTACTTCCAGAAACAAACAAAACCAAACCAACAGTAGTATGCCAGACTTCTTGTTTTTCAACATTTTAACTAACACTTGGTTTTCTCTCTCTCTCTCTCTCTTTTTTTTTTTTTTTTTTTTGGAAGTAGCCCTGGACTCCTTCGATCCTCTCACCTCAGTGAGTGGCTGGGACTGTGGGCACACAGTGCCGTGCGCCACTTATCAGTTTAGCAATTTTGTTGGGAGTACCCTATTTTTATGTTACTGGGATTGAACTCCAGGGCTTTTTTACGGAGCTGCATCCTTAGCCCTTTTTTAAAATTATTACTTTTAAAATTTTGAAACAGAATCTTGCTAAGTTGCCCAAGCTAAGATTTTTAATCCTCCTGGCTCAGCCTCCCAGAGTACTTCCATACTCATATGGTGGTATCTTTTTTTTTTTTTTTTTTCCTTGAGACAGGGTCTTGATTTGTGGTCCAGGTTGGTCCTGAACTATGTAGCCCATGCTAGCCTTGGACTCATGGCAATCCTTCTGCCTTAGCCTCCTGAGTGCTGGTCACATAGTGGTATCTTTATGTGGGTTTTTACTTTTATTTCTTTATTTATTTTTGAGACAAGGTCTCACTCTGTAACCAAGGCTGGTCTGAACTCACTATGGAGCCCAGGCTTGTCTTGGACTCACCGCAGTCCTCCTGCCTCAGCCTCTTAAGTGCTGGGGGTTACAGGTGTGTGCCACCATACCCATCTTATGTGGTGCTGGGGAATTGAACTCAGGGTGCTTTAACCTCTAAGCCATTCCTTCAGCCCTATGTGAGTTTTAAAAAAAAATTCTTTTGGGGCTGGGGATGTGGCTCAGTGGTAGAGCCCTTGCCTAGCATGCATGTGGCCCATGGTTTCCTTCTTCAGCGTCAGGAATAAAGGAATTTAAACTTTTTTCACATGTATACTGTTCACTATTTTAAGCTTTTGTAAGTGTACCATTAATAGACTTTCAGTAGATTCATCATCATTACTATTCATCTCCAGAATGCTTTTATGTAAAATTGTATGCATTAAACAATAGTCAGTAGTGCCCCATTCCCCATATCTCATTGGTCTCCAGCAACCACTGTTCTATTTTCTGTCTGTGACTATCCAAGTACCTCATATAAGCGGATAATGCAGCATTTGTTGTTTTCTAATGATTTATTTCACTTAGCGTAATGTCCTCAAGGTTTATCCATATTGGAACTTGTGTCAATATAAGGTGAGGAGTATTTTATTATATATATATATATATATATATATATATATATATATATATATATATATATATGTCATTTTATTTGCCCTTTAATCTATCCATACACACTTGGGCTGTTGCTTTCATTGTCTGGCTGTTTGTAAATCATGCTACTGTGAACATGAGCTTACAAATATCTTTTTGAGACCCTTCTTTTTTGAGTATATCCTTAAAGCAGAATCAATAGAATAGTTTTAAAATTTTTAAGGAACTGTCATATTGGTTCCATAATGTATATACCATTTTACCTACCTGCCTACCTTTCTTTCTTTCTTTCTTTCTTTCTTTCTTTCTTTCTTTCTTTCTCTTTCTTTCTTTCTTTCTTTCTTTCTTTCTTTCTTTCTTTCTTTCTTTCTTTCTTTCTTTCTTTCTTTCTTCTTTTTTGAGACAAGGTCTTGCTCTGTAGCCCAGACTGGTCCTAAACTCATTATGGGACTTAGGCTGGCCTTGGACTCATAGCAATCCTCCTGCCTCAGCAGAGTGCTGGGATTGCTTGCATGTGCCACCACGCCCGGCTTTTTGTGGTGCTTGGCAACGGAATTCAAGGCTGTGCACATGCTAGGCAAGCACTACAACATTGTGCTATTCTTCCAGCCCCCGTTTTACATTTCATTCTTTTTTTTTTTTTTTTTTTTTGAGATAGGGTCTGTGTAAGCAGTCCTCCTGCTTCAGTCTCCTTAGTGCTAGGATTTAGGTGTGCATCACCATGCCCAGCTTATGTGGTCCTGGGGAGTCAAACCCAGGGCCTTACGCTTGCTAGACAAGCACTTTAATAGCTAAACTATGTCCCCAGCCCCAGTTTGCATTTTACATTTCTAACAGCAAGGTGTATGGGAACTAAAATTTCTTCGTATCCTCACCAACACTAGTTAATTTCTGTATTTTTTTGATAGTGGCCATTTTAAAGGGTGTAAGGCATTCCCTTGTGGTTTTAATATGCATCTCTCTGTTAATATTTATGTTGAATGCCATTTCATATACTTACTGGCATTGGGATATACTCTTATGAAGTGCTTGTTCAAGTTTTTTCTCACTTTTGACTTGGTTTTCTTTTATTAGGTTTTCGTGAGAATTCTTTTATATTTTGCATGAGTCCTTTCATGTATGCCTACATATAGATACATATCTGTATATGTGTATATTATGTATATATATATATATATATATAATATTTTCTCCCATTAATAATTTCCCTTTTCACTGTCTTAATGGTATCTTTGGATGCTTTTTTTTCTTTTTTTGGTACCAGTAATTGAACCTAGGGAGTGCTAAGCTTTATCTAGCCCTTGTTAAATTTTATTTTGAGACAGCGTCTCTAAATTTCCTAGGCTGACCTCAAACTTGGCGATCTGGCCTCAGTCTCCTGAGTAGCTGTATTGCAGGTGTGTGGTACTCTGCCCTGGTATTTTTGATAGTTTTAATGAAACCCAGCTGCCAAATTTTTTTTCTTTATGGCTGTTTCTTTTTATTCTGTTTGGAAGATCTGTGCCTACTTTAGGGTTCTTTTCCTTCTTTGTAAACATTTGTCTGTTAGCTGTGTCCACCTGCTGCAGGTGGAATAGGATGCCAGCTGCTTGGGTGAGCTCACAGCTCGCTTCACAGAAGCCAGTTTCCGTTCAGTGTTGAGGCTCCTGCACGTGGACACTGTGAAGGCGAGCATGTCCAGAAGAAGAAGGCTGTTTTCTGAGGTGGTAATCACACTCCTGCACATCATGTGTCCAAGTGGTTTCACTCGTATCCTGGAGCGTCTCCCGCTGCTAGGGGAGAAACTGCTGGACCTGAGGTCTCCAGCACTGCTTATTTATGCACTCATTCAGTATTAGGGATTTAGCTCAGGGCAGGAACTATAGCACTGTGTTAAATTCTCAGCTCTTTCTTGAAATTTATTTTGAGACAGTTTCCTGAATTGCCCAGGCTGTACACGAACTTTCCCTCTCCCCGCTTGAGCCTCCCAAGTAGCTGGGGTAGTGGCATGTATGCAGCTACTAGGGTTATTTCTTAAAATCTCCTTTTTAGTTACTGAAAACATGTGGAGACAATTTGTTTGGAAGATGTAGTAAATTAGCTACAGGCTTAGTGTCCTTCATCTGAGGAGTTTGGGACCAGAAATGTTTTGGATTTCATTTTTCCCTGGTTTTGTAATACTGTATATGCATAATAAAGTATCTTTGGGATGGCACACGTGAAATTCACTTATGTTTTATACTTAATGGGCCCTGAAGACAATTTAAAATGGTATCTTTGCATGTTTGGGTTTTGATTGTAACCCATCACATGAAGTCAGCTGTAGAATCTTTCAGATTATGCAGCACTTTGGATGAGGCATGTTCAACTTGTATTAGGATATTTCACATATGTGCCTTAAGAATGAAAGTTTGATATTCTTTGCTGCAGCAAGTAGCATAAAAGATTTTGAAAGAAATATTTTCAGGACGATCTGTGGCACAGATGGTAGATGAGATTACTCAAATGATTCCTATTGTTGTTTACCCCATCACTGGTTACACTCTTAGGACCCTCTGGAGGGGAGGAAACACAGAGAAGAGTGTGGCGATGAGTTGGATGTGGGTAAGAATGTGAGACAAAGTAGATGAGTATCCTCACCTCTACTTGTAATCCGTCTTACTGAATGACTCTTCCCCTCCCATCTTCATTCCCAGGAACCGTTGATGCTGTTTGGAGCCACTTCTTTCAGCCCCTGAAATTTTAGTGTCCCTTAGGAATCTGCCATTCCTTTGCTTTTTAGCCTTCATTCTAAATCTTTTTCCTTAGCGCTTTGTTCATATTGACTTTCACTTTCATGTCTTGGTCTGTGTCCTCCCTCTGTCCCCTGTTCTTGAGACTCCCCAGTTCTCTCTCTCTCCTAGTCCTACCATCTGTCCACTAATTCAGAGGCCAGGTTCATATCCTCAGCTGACTCCTGGACATCTGGATGTCTCACAAGAACCGTCGGAGGAAGCATGGGTGGTTCCTCACCAGTCTGTTCTTTTGCTTTCCTGCCTTAATTAATCTGTTCACCATAAATTTAGGATTCTGAAGTATTGGCACTGTCCCCTATCTTCCCACACAATTTTGTCACCCTCAAACCCATATTTAGTTGGTTGTTAGGGCTGCTGAGCCTTTCTCTGGTCTCCTAAGTATCTTTCAAAGACATCTTTTCTTTCTGTATGCACTATCTTGCGGTTCAGGTTTTTTAAATCTCCCTTGAGGATGTAGTAATAACCTTCTAACCAGTCTCCCTGGTTTGTACTCCTGCCTCTAATCCATCTTCCACTTGTCATCAGGTTTCTTTTCTTAAAACGGATTTAATCACGCCATTTCCTCCTTAAAGACGATTTGTAGCTCTCCACTGCCTACAAGAGGCATTTAAATCCCATAGCGTGATTTATAATACGAGACCCTTCATTATTTGCCTTCCATCTGTTTTTCCTGCTCCATCGTCTGCTGTCTCCTCCCTACACTCCATCTGTCCTATTTTCCATTCCTAGAACATTCCTTGAGTTCTTTCCTACATCTATGCTTTTGCACATGCTGTTTCTCCTACTTCTGATGTTCGGGCCTGTCTATTTTGCAAATTACTTGTTTTGCCTTTTTTAAAAAAAAGCTCAAGTATGGTTCCTTTGTGCCTCCCTTTCTTCTAAGTAGATCTTTAGGTTAGAGGATCTGACTCGATGTGCAGGACTGTGCTCATGGTCTTGGTATACTCAGTAGTTACTGGAGCAGCACTTGGAATACAGAAGGTGTTGAGTAAATGTTCATGGAATGAATTAATGAATCCATTCCTTGACAAACCACCAGAGTGTCAATGACTCTTAAGCCATTTGTTACCTCTTAATTTTGTGGGTCGGTAACTTGGGCAGGACTCACTTGGGTGGTTCTTTTAACCTGGCCAGGTCTTTTGACATGGATCAAAATCACCCATCTGCCTACAGTCTGCTGGATGAGTTCACTGGCTTTCCTGGGATGGTCTCAGCGCCTCTCTGCTGTACCTGGGCTCTAATCCTGGCCATAGGCGACTTCCTCATTGTGGAGCACACTCAGGTGTTTGCTATTGATTTTTCTTACAAATTCATTTAAAGGGTATTTTCGGAGAAACGAAAGATCTGATTGGGCTGTTCACCTACTTTCCTCCTTACAGTGTGAAAATTTAAGACCTATACTGAGAAATAGGTTTCCCAATCTTTAACATTTGTTTGCTTTTCCAGCTGTTACAAACTCTTCAAAATAAAAACGTGAATTTAAAAGTTTCTGCTTTAGTTCTCATTCAGCTGTCTTCCCCTGTGGTTGTGAGGATTGAATCCAGTATCTTCAATGTGAGCTACGTCCCCTGGCCTTTATTTTATTTATTTATTTATTTATTTATTTATTTATTTATTTATTTATTTATTGAGACAGGGTCTGGTTAAGTCACTAAATCCCTAGGCTGAGCTGAAATTTGTGATCCTCCTGCTTCAGTCTTCCAGAGTGCTAGGGTTACAGGCATGTGCTGCCACATTCATCTAAGGATTGTTTTGAAGACTCGAAAATGGTAAGAGAAAATCCAGTTATCTACAGGTACAGGAACATAATAAAATATATATGAAGTGACCCCAGGTTTCCAGAGATAGTATAATAACCCCACAGTTTTGCCTAGGACTTGACTTTAGTGGATGCCTGTATGTTTTATTTGAGTGGTTAGAAATAGTTAAAAGAAAGCAAATGCAAGGCTGGGGGCTCACTGGCAGAGCACTTGTTTAACATCCCGGTACCACAGTAAGTACTCCCCACCCCAAATAATTTTCCTTCATTCATGCCCATTTCTGTTGAACCTGGAGGTTTAGATGAACTAAAAAGTGATTGAAAGGCATGAAGTAATGGGAGGCACTTAAAAGGACTTAAACCCATAAGAGCTAATGGCCACACAGTGACTTCTCACTGTATCATTGTCCCCTGACACAGCTGGAGCTGTGAAAAATCCACAACCTTAGTAATCCTCTACCAAAATTATAAACTACGACATTTGTGAATGAAAATAGAATTCTAATGTATGTTCAAAAATACAGTTTTCATAGTGTCGCGCTTTGAAAGACGGTATGGGAGTGTAGTTGAGCACTGCCCAAGCTGGGTGTGGTGAGGCATACCTATAATCCCATCGCTCTGGGGGATGAGGCAAGAGACTTGCTTTGAGTTCATGGCCTGGGCTACAGAGTAAGTTAAAAAAGAAAAAAAAAAAAAAAAAAAAAAAAACCAAGCCTCCACACACAAAGAGAAAGACCTAGTTATTTATCTATACCTGTTTGTAAACCAGTTTCTTACTGGTTCTTTGTTTTCTTCACTTATAATGGCAACATTAGCTCAGATATCCATAGTTGAATATTTTGAGACCACAACCATTTGAGTTGGTAATCAGTATTTTCCATTAATAATTTATTAAATCAAAGTATTTTAATAAACTGATACAGGATAGTCATTGAAATAGCATTTATGGGTACTCAGGCTTTGTTTTTCAAAAGAGCTATTCTCAATTTTGCGTAATAGGTATTCTTAGGTTATGTTTACTCATCTGTAAATACATACTATCGCATATACATATAGACACCCTCATTTGTGTATGTGTGTGTATGGCATAAAACACACATCTATGTATGTGGGTTGATAGAGGCAACCCACACATCCTCCTTTATAAGGCTAAAATATTATGCTAAGCCATGCCCAGTAGTGTAGGCCTATTAGCCCAGCCTTGTGGGAGGCTGTGATGCAGATCACAAGATTGAGCCCAGCCTGGCAATTTAGTGGCTTTCTGAGACTCCTGTATTTAAAATCAAAAGTAGAAAGTAAGCTGGGGATACAGCTCTGTGTCAAGGACCAAAGCTTGATTTCTGGTATCACAAAAAGCCAAAAAATATCAACTAAAACTGCAGGAATCATAATAAATGTAGAACCATTTATTGAGTGTTTGTTGTAACACTCATAGGACTCTGAGTTAGTTTTATTGGGAATTCCCAGTTAAGTATATTTATACTGAGGGGAGATTGCGTTAGAGAAATGGCTAATGAATTCACGGTAATCCTTTTATCTATCTATCTAGATATCTACCTAGATATTTATTTACTTATTTAATTTTTAAGACAGGATCTGGCTCTATAGCCCAGGCTGGTCTTGAACTCACTGATGTAGCCACCACTGGCCTTGGATTCAGGACAATCCACCTGCCTCAGACTCCTGAGTTCTGGGATCACAGGTGTGTGCCACCATGCTCGGCTTTATGTGGTACTGGGGAGTCGAACCCAGGGCCTTTTGCTTGCTAGGCAAGTGCTTTAACTGCTGTGCCATTCCCCCAGTTCCTCAAGGTAGTCCTTTTAGAAGGAACCTTCAATGACACCCTGAATGGTGTTAATGGGTGTACTATTGGCTTATACACAGACTTTAAAACATACACATTTAAGATGGACTAGATGGTAATTGTTCACTTTTAGAGTACCAATCCCGACACTGGAATATATTTAAAATAATTCACATTTTGTAAGTACCTATGTGGTTATTGATATTAGCACAATTTTTTATTGGTATGATGTTTTCCGGAGGTTCCGTTTCTGGATGTGGGTGTGGGCGCGGGTTGGCATCCATGATTGGAGAAGCTGCTTTGCTTAATCATTAGCCCAGCTGTGCATACAGCGGAGTCTTGGACTGGTATGTGCGTGAGGGCACAGTCCTGGGGATTGAGCCCGGGGCTTTTATGCTGAGTTGCATTCCCAACCCGTTTTTGTTTTTGATTTTGAGACAGAAATTTTATTGAATCACTGAGTTGCCCAGATTGGGCTTCAACTTGCAGTCCTCTTGCCTCAGCCTCCCAGAATGCCCACCTTATATGCCACTGGTCCCACCAGGACTGTGTTTTGACATGAAAATGAAAGCTTGTAGGTATTTAACCAGGAACATACAGTGGAGGAATACAATGGAATCTTGATAACTTTCCTCAAGAGGAAGAAGTATGGTGATTTCAACTAATCCTGATGCTTCAGATTTTTGTAGGATTAAAAAGTGATATTCTTCCTGGCAATAGTTGTGCAGAGTTAGATGCCATGTACACTGGGGGGAAACCTTGTCTGCTGACAAAGAATCTGCGTGGAACATTAGCTGTCATCCTTTCCTTTTTCCAGGAGTGGCCAGTGTGGGATCTTTTGTTTCTATTGTGTGTTAATATTAGTGAATGTTCTGATATTATGGAGAAAGGTCCCACAACTCAGAAGAAAGAACCTGACTTTGAGGTCTTACATGGCAATTGTTGGACATACATTTCTCTACCTCTTTTTGTCCCTTTTTTGTGACACTGGGGATCCAACCGAGGCTCTTCTCACTGAGCTATATCCCCAGCCCATTTTTTAGTTTTAATTTTAAGATGAAGTTTCTGTAAGTTGCTAAATTGCCTAGCCTCAACTTGAGTTTGTAATCCTCCAGCCTCAGGCTCCAAGAGTGTTGAGATTACAGCCCTCACTAGGCCCAGCTTCTCGTGTTGTTTAATCAGGTTATCACTGTATAGTCCAGGCTGCTCAAGCTTCTGTCCTCTTCCCCAACCTCCCAAGTGCTGAGATCGCAGGTAGGCACTACCTCTTCTGCCTCTTTCCCTGCCTCTTTGATACAAATTTCTATTCTGCTTGTGAATTATCAGGTGTAGTCATTGTGTGTTGGGGGGAAAGTGTAGGGGCCCTCCTTAGCAATGATAGCAGGTTTATATACCTCCGTAGTCAACGTGAATGAGTACTTAGTCTGCTATATTTTGCATCATTATCAGTGAAAAACTATATTCATAAAAAATCTTTCATCAAGAGCTTCAACCTTGGATCGAATATGACCTTGAACTGGCTTGGTAGTGGGCTCAAAAGATTGGGCTAGAAGTTAGTAAGCTGCTGTTCTGGACTTCAGTCTTCTTCTAAGTATCTGTTGTAGCTAGGTATATAATGTTATTGCTTTGAGTTTCAATATTATAATGTCTAACATGAGTATTTATTTATTGATCTCTGATGCACCACTCTTCATACTAGGATCTTGTTTCCTTTTCCAGTTTCAGTAAAAGCTACCATAAAATTGTTACTGAGAGTCAGAAAGCTTGATGGCATATAGTGTGAAGATGCATTATTATGTTATTATCAGTGTCCTGGTAGAAACCAGGAGACTATTGTCTATTATAGTATATGCAAGTGTATATTATTATGGGGTTTTCCTGACTTTGGTCAGGAACAGAGTAACAACAATGCTACTTATCGAATAATGTAACTTGTTGAGTTAGGGTGAGGATTCCCTACCCTACTCTTTGTGTGTGTGTGTGTGTGTGTGTGTGTGTGTAGATAAGGCAATTTATTAGGAAAAATATAGAAGAGGTAAAGAATGGAAATATAGCTTCTGCTAGCTGGAAGGGGGCCCGGAAGAGGGCCAGTAAATGTGGATTGCCTCTGTTTTCTTTATCATAACTTCTACAAGAATAGGCTAAATTGGACCCCGTTAGGGACTGCTCTGTAACTTACTTAGGCCTTGCCATGTTTTTATACTAAGCATTTGATAATCAGAAGTTCAGGTGTGGGGCTGCAGAATGGCACAGGTGGTTGAAGTGCTTGCCTAGCAAGCACAAGGCCCTGGGTTACATTCCCCAGCACCATACAAAGTTGGGTGTGGTGACGGACGCTTGCCTGTATTCCCAGCATTCAGGAGGCTGAGGCAGGAGGATTGCCTGTGACCAAGGTTAGCCTGGGCTCCCAAGTGAGTTGAGGACCAGCCCTGGCTACAAAGTGAGACTCTGTCTCAAAAACGAACAACCCCCCGCCCCAAACCCACAAAATCAAATAAGTTCAAGTGTAGTTTTTCTTGACTACTTGTCTTGCTGTGGGCTCTTAAGCTTCTTGAATTTTAAGATTGATGACTTTGATTAGTACTTAACTATAGTTTCTTTTAAAATACTTTTAAAAATATATTTTATTAGTGTTTTAACTCTACAAAATAGTGTGTTTCAGTGTAGTATTTTCACACATGTGTATATTTGGATCCTACCCATCCCTTCTACTCCTTTCCATTGGACTCTGTATCCTTTATTCCCTTTTGCTTGTCTAATAATTCGCCTCTGGTTTGTGTTATTTATTGTTTTAAATTTCACATGTTAGGGAAAGCATGCAGTGCTTGTCTGTTTTGTCTGGTTTATTTCACTTAATATGATCATCTCTAGTTCCATCTATT
Source organism: Ctenodactylus gundi (assembly GCA_004027205.1). NCBI lineage: Eukaryota > Metazoa > Chordata > Mammalia > Rodentia > Ctenodactylidae > Ctenodactylus > Ctenodactylus gundi. Next base: position 38,315 of record PVKB01006772.1, read on the forward strand.
TTCCTGAAGATGACATATAATTTTATTTCTATGACTGGGTATGACTCCATTGTGTACATATACCCTATATTCTTTACTCATATGTTGTCAGCTCTCGTAACTTGACATGTCACTTCTGTCACATTCTACAACATAATCATCATTTTTTTGAAGTATTGAGGATCAAACCCAAGACCTTCATACTGAGCTACGTGCCAGCCATTTTTTAAATTTTTATTTTGGGAAAGGGTCTCACTAAATTGCCTGAGGTGGGCTTGGGCTTGAACTTGAGATTCTCATGTCTCAGTCTCCTTGAACGCTAGAAACTTTTTTTTTTTTTTGAGGCAATCTCACTCTGTAGTCCAAGCTGATCCTGAACTCACAATATTAGCCCAGACTGGCCTTGAACACATTGTAATCCTCCTGCCTCAGCTTCCTGAGTGCTGGTATTACAGATGTGCACCACCATGCCCAGTTTATGTGGTGCTGAGGAGTTGAACCTAGGGCCTTGAACTTGCTAGGCAAGCATTCTAACCATTGAGTACACTCCCAGCTTGAGTGCTTGGATTATAGGCCTCTGCCACCTTACCAGGCTGGTCACGGAAACCTTTTGTTTTTAATGATCACCTTCTTTTTAATCACCCTTTTCTATTTAGGTTTTAATATAGCTGCTTACCATTAATCTCTTTTCATGTTTACTGTCTTAGTGACTTATTTATTGTTGGGACAAAATGCCTGATATCCACAACTTAATGGAGGAAAGATTTATTTCAGCATACAATTTTAGAAGGTCACCAGCTATTTATGGGCTGCTGGCAATGGTGTGGACACATGGAGGAGGTGCAGCCGGAGAGCTGCTCATTGCGTCCTAGACAGAAAGCCAAGTGAGAGGAAGGGCAAAGCTGCCCTTTCCGATCCTATCCCCTAACCTGCCACTTTGAGTCAAGCCCCAGTGTTTTGTGCCGTTGACCAGGCCTCACCTTTTAACAGCAAATGGCTCCATCGCTATTTTACAACATTTAAATATTTGAGATTTTGGGAGGACATTTTAGATCCAAAGCATAATATTTACTTTTTTTTGTGAAACTTGGGTTTGAACCCAGGGATTTGCATTGATCTGCATCATCATCATCTGACCCTACTCCTTTTTGGGACAGTCTCAGTGAATTGCATAGACTGAGCTTCGACTTGTATCTTCATTGGTGTCTCCCATAGTGCTGGGATTATAGGTGTGTACCACCACACCTGGATCTAATCTTGTCTTTTGCTGTGTCCAGTCTCCTGTTGAGCCGAGTTTTTCTTAGTTTCAGATATTGTATTTTGTGGTTCCAACCAGCAGAACCCATCGAACAGACGAGGAGGGTGTGTTGACAGGGATGCAGAAATGACCTCCAGAGACTTGCTTCAGTGAACACAGTCCCATTTTATTATAGGCACCGTTGGTATATATAGAGTAGAAAAAAGGGGGAGAGTTCCAAAAACATGTAAGACCTCACTTACGCAGTTAGCACAGAAAGACAGCAACATGGCTTTGTGCAAAACACTGGGAGGTATGAGGCAGGTTGGGGAGGAGGACAGCACGTAGGCGGACATGTGCACGACACTTGTGCCTGGGTGATCCTCAGGCACAGAGCAGCCAGGAAGTCCTGGGAGGACTAAGCTTGGGTGTCCTGGATGTGAGCCAAGTATGGTTGTGTCCATCCCGACCCCTCCACACTATTTATTTTGTTTTAGTTAATTAATTAATTAATTTTGAGACAGTCTCATTCTGTAGTTCAGGCTGGTCCTGAACTCACTACATCGTCCAGGCTGGCCTGGAACTCACAGGGATCCTCCTGCCTCAGCCTCTTGTGCTGGAATTAACAGTGTATGTACCACCACACCCACCTAATCTTTATGTGGGGCTTACGGTTTGAACCCAGGGTCTTGCACATGCTAGGCAAGTGCTGACTTACACTCCCAGCCCGGTTTTTTGTTTGTTTGTTTGTTTCTAGGATTTGTATTTGATTGTTTTAAAAAGTAGATCCTAGTTTTCTGTTGAAATCTTTTCATGTGTTTCCTCTTTTATCTTCAACTAATTTATCATCCTTATTTTATTTTATTTTTTTGATTTTTTTTTTTTTTGAGACAGGGTATTAGTCCCTAGTCCAGGCTGATCCTGACTTCACTATGTAGCTCAGGCTGGCCTTGAACTCTTGGCACTTCTTGCAAGCACTGGGATTATAGCTGTGCACCACCACACCCAGTTTATGTGGGGCTGGAAAATTTAACCCAGGGCCTTGCACTGGGTAGGCAAATGCTCTAATTACTTGCTATTCCTCCAGCTCCTCATCATGGGTATTTTAACACTCTTTACTAAATGCAGTGTGTAGTCATGGGTTGCTTGGGCCTCTGAGTGAAGAGGACTATCTATCTATCTATTTATTTATTTTTGAGATGGGGTCTCTCTCTGTAGCCTACGCTGCTCCTGAACTCACTATGGACCTCAGGCTGGTCTTGGACTCACGGCAATCCTCCTGCCTCAGCCTCCCAAATGCTGGGATTACAGGCATGCGCCACCATGCCTGGCTTAATGTGGTGCTAGGGAATTGAACTCGGGTGCTTAGTGCTTGATGCAGGTGCTTTAATAACTGAGCCATTCCTCCAACCCCAAGAGGAATATTGTATATGCTGTCTTGAACTGCATGTAAAATATCTAATGGAATTAAAGCAACTGAGTTACATAAAAATCTCGTATATAAGTTTGTATTGGGTCACATTGGATCAGATAAGTCTGATCCATGTGTGAGTTTACATCTAAAGTCTCTTTTCCCCTCTTGAATATTGATTACATTTTCTTCAATTTTTCCAGTTGTGTATTTTATACTGGACACTATGTCCAAAGTAACCTTACTAGTTCTAGATTATTTCCTCTTCCAGAGATTTCCACTTTTTTTTCTATTAGGTACATACAGTGAAAAGCTTATTAAGAATTGAGGTAAGACAAGACTATTTGAACCATTAGGAAGACTTAGTACAGCTGGGGCTGTCTGAGTCTCCCAGGAACGGCCTTCCTGGGCTTTAGATTGAAGGCCAGAGGATCTTTTATCTCAGCCATGCAACACTTTGGGAGATTCATTGATACCCCTTGAGGTTTTGAGTATACTTAGTCTCCTGCCCTCTTAATTTTAACCCCCACTTACTGGCTATCGAGTTGAGGAATTTATTCCCAATCTAATAAAACATTAAAGGACTATGGGAGACTATACTCTACCTCTAGAAATCCTCAGCATTAAACTCCCTTTCCTAATCCCAGAACTGAGTAAAAGGGAGTATCCCCCACCTGTTACCTTAGCCTTTGAGTATTCACCAAAAAGCTTTGCTGGTTTCCTTTTCCTTACTGAGAATTCTTTCTCTTGGCAAGTCTCAACGGTGGTGAGACCTGGCTTCCCAGATGTCCTGGGAGACGGAAGTCAGGTTATCAGTTTACTCCAGAGAAGCTCCCTTCCTCCACTGTGCTTGTCTTTTGATGAAACTTCAGCAATCTTTGTACATAAACCAGGTCAAATGAGGTTTTCAATTTTCTAATATGCATCATTTGCATGTCTTCATCTATATACATGGAGTCTTCTGCTGAAAAAGAAAGCACTTTTCAGCTCCATGATAAAAATGTAATTTTGGTGGTAAGCACCTCTAACTCATCACAATATTTCCAAAGAGGAAAATGGGGATACAATATGGTTCTCTTTAAAATATTTTTATTGGTGCTTTTTTCAGTTTTTCAATTTCAATTTGTCTAGAAACCACCTTGTTAGGTAGAAGATGGTAACGGAGGCAGTTTCAGTTGGTTTAATGCTCCCTCAAAGGGATTCCTTGTTGGTCACATTAGCTTTTGTGGTAAAATGAGGCATGACTGTCATTATAAGCGCTTCCACTTGGGAAGAGAATTTTTTCCAGAGAATTCTAGTACCACCAACTGATAGTGTCCACATTGTTCACACATGCAAAATCAAGAGATTAAAAACCCCAGATTACTTAAGGTTGAATCATTTCATTGTTAAGGAGCGATTCTGTTAATTTGTGTTAAATTGCGTAAGACTCAGCCATGTCACGAGTCCTAGGGCTGGTTGGAAGATCCTGGGTTCTGGTATTGGCTTGTTGGCTGTGCTTCTCACAAGCCATTTGTGGTGGGAGGGGCCTCTATTCATACCGAGAATGAGGACATTGATACCCAGTAATGCAGCATTTACCAAAGTAGGCAAATTCTGAGAAAGGTTGTTAGATTATATCCTTGTCTGAATGTCTGAGTGTGCTTACACAAGCTTAGATGGTATAACCATATATTATATACTATAGGTAATTGTGTGTGCTGTATGCGTACGTATAAAACTATGACTGGCAACAATGATTTGTGTACATCAGAGTCACCACAGACACATGAACAATTTGTTGTACTGTGGTTAAGACTAACAGGTGTTTTGAGGTCTCATTGACAGAAACACTCTTATTTTTGTGCATGACTATAGTTGAATCCATATCTTTTCTGTCTCTGCCCCTCAGATTCCAGTGAATCATTTATTACCTGGGAATGAAGATTTTACTTGGATTTCAATAAAACTATATGGCTGAGATCAATTAAAATTCATGTGCACATTTCTTTTGTCTTTTTAAAGTTTTGTATGTTCGTGACACCTAAGGGAAAACTAAGGAGCTGTATGTTCTGTGCCTAAGAAATAGCATGAAGACAGTAAAAAGAAAATAATTTTTAAATCTTGAATAATTTAATTCAGATCCCAGATTTGCCGTTTATGTGCTTTGGAGCCTTGGACGCCAATCTCTATAAGCCTTGATTTTCCCAACTGCAAAATGGATAGAATAGTATGCTTGTTACCTGTCTTACAGTTTATGGGGGTGAAATAAAATTGTTTTCACGTGTGAAGGCTTCTTGTAAGCAGTAAAGAGCTAAAAAAGTCAGTTATCATTATAACTGATGATATAGCCCCTTTGAGCAGTAGCCATCTGCTTGTTGTGGCTGTCACATTAAAGGAAGTTGTGAAAATGACTCAAATATTTAAATTATATACACCTTGACTTTTATTTACAGCTCAAATTGTGTGTGTGTGTGTGTGTGTGTGTGTGTTTAAGTAGGTAAGCTGACTCCTATGTTTAAGGTATAAGCTATCTCCTTGGTGCCATTGGGATGTAGAACCAGAAGGGACAGTAGGATCAATTTATTAATTCCCTTATTTTAAAGATTTAAGAGATAATCCTGGATTTTCTGGATGGGTCCTGAAAAATTTCAAAGATCCTTAAAAGTGTCCTGTGTTGTAGGAGCTCCTATTCAGACTCCACAGAGAGTTGAGGGTCTTAAATTGCCTTGGATATTATATCTGGCTAATAATACCTCATTGATACAGTCATTTATTTAAGAGATATAATTACTTCATTTTATGTGATATTAACAGTAATGAAAAAAGGTAATTTTAAAGAATTATATGAGTCAGATGCTTTATATATATTACCTTTTTAAATGTGTTAAAATAGCCCCAGAATTAGATATTCAATCCTTTTATGGATGAGGAAACATGCAGAGTGGCTCATTTGCACAAGGTCATGCTGCTAGTAACTGATGACCCTGAGGTTTTATTGCACAGTAAAGACCAGAATTCTGAGATGTGATATTTTCACTTTGGCGTAGCCATCCATGCTCATGGTTTTTACTGTCTAAGACTATACTTTAAAAAACTCTTGCCTTGTTTGTGGAGTTGAAGGTAAATGTGTGTGTGTGTGTGTGCGCGCGCGCATGCGTGCGTGCTCTTTTTTCTTTCTTTTTTTTTTTTTTTCTTTTTGCAGTACTGGGAATGAAGTCCAGGATTGCTGAGCTACATCCCCAGCCCTTTTTTATTGTTTTGAGACAAAATATCTAAGTTGCCCAGACTGGATTTGAACTTTGAGTCCTCCTGCTTCAACCTCCTAAGTCCCTAGGACTATGGGCATACACATGCTTGGCTCAGGCTACTTGATTTTTGAATTCAGATTTTGACTTTGGGCAGAGTTTCTGCCTACAGGTGTCCCTGGCTACCTCAGTGAAATGCAACATTTAAGAGAAAACAGTGCCTGAAAAGCATGAAACAACATGTGGAAAATAAGCATGATACTCATTGCCTTACATGTCATAAGTAAATAGGCTTCCAGCAAATGCTAGTTCCTTCTAAAGATGTAATTTTGTCATGGTATCATATATTCTATTTGATGAAATTTGACTTCTTTAGGTTTTAAATAAATGTACGCAATGCTATGAATATTATAGCCACTAAAGAAAAGATAGATCAATTCTTGAATTGTACTCTTTAAATCCTTTTATTTTTATGATACTTTTTGAGATACTAGGGATCCAACCTCAGGTCCTTGTGTACCAGTTTAGTCAAGTGCTAATATCATTGAGTTATTCCTTCTGCTCAAATCCTTTTTAAAAAGTGCATAGTGGGGCTTTAGGAATGGTACAGCAGTTGTCCCTGAGTTCAATTCCCCAGCAAAACATAAAAGCTGGCCATTGTGGAGGCTGAGGTAAGCGGATTGTCCTGAGTCCAAGCCAGCTTGGGCTACACCAGTGAGTTCAGGACCTGTGCTATAGAGCCGGACACTCTCAAAAAAAGAAAAAAGAAAAGAAAAAAAGTGCATGGTGATTACTTAGACTGAATAATTTATACATAATAGAAATATTGGCTACAGTTCAGAGACTAACAAGTCCAAGATCAAAGCACCAGCAGATTTGCCCTTGTCTGGTGAGCGTTTATTCTCTGCTACATAAGTGACACATGGGCATGAGGAGTCAAGGAGACTCTTGAAGCTCTTTTGTAAGGACAGTAATCCATTCATGGATTTATAAATTAATCCCAAATTTAATCTAGGTTACAAGCTATGTGTCTATGACCTTTTGTATTTGAATACTTAGATTTTACAAGGTTAAACTCAAAATCCTAAATAACATAATACAAAACATTTAAGTGTCTTTACAAGAAAATGTAATTCTCTAACCGAAGAATCTTTTTTGTCATTTGTTCCTGTTCTTTGATAGTAATGTTGTCCTTGAGGTTCCTTTTGTGTATGTATGTCAAAGGACCTAATTCACTGGAAGAACAATGTGGATACTGAATGAAATGGTATTGAAAATCCTTAACAAACTTACATGCCTAACCAACATCAGGTGTTAGCATGGTTTTAGGACAAACTATGGCTTCTGGGGCCAAATCTTTGCCTGTATTTGTAAATAAAGTTTAATTATTCATGATTGGCTTTCATGATATACTGACAGCACTCCTGCTGTCAGTCATAAAGGATATTTAGTTTTATCTGTGTCTGTGTAATTGAGAAGAGTTTTGAGTTTATTTCATTAAAGAGAAAGATATGAGTCCATCTGATATTTAATGGAGTTTTATTTTTCTTCTGTCAAATTACATATCTGTGTTAGAACTCTGACCATAGATTAGAAGACCTCTGCTACTTTGTGTGCTACTGATGACTGAACCCAGCAGTTTGCAACAATCCTCTTTCTACACACTTGGTTGTGTGTGTTTGTGCATAAATATATGTGGTATTGAAGACTATCCAGGAACTTTGTATTGAGCCCGGCTCAGCTTTTTTTGTGATTTTTAAAAAAATTTTTGAGACGATCTTACTAAGTTCCTGAGTTACCTATGCTAGACTAGAACTTGGCATTGCTCCTACGTCAGCCTCCCCGAGTGTTGAGATTACAGTTAAATACCACCATATCCAACTCCTTTTCAATTTTATTTTGAGGCAGTCTTAATAAGTTTCCAACACTGGCCTCGAATTTGAAATCTTGCTGCCTCAGCCTGCTGAGTAGCTGGGATTTGCAGGTGTGGTCACCATGCCTGTCTGTGGACCTATTTTGAAGTCATTTGGTTAGTTTGTGTCCACATAATAAAAATAATACTCTTATTAGGTGGTGACTTTATATTATACAAGTGAAGCATCTTATCAGTGAACTAGTTGTACTTTAGTATTATTTGCTAATGAAGATTGAACCCAAGGCCTTGTGTGTGCTAAGCATGCTCTCTACCACTGAGCTACGCCTTATCCCGGCTCTATCTTCATTTGTGTGTGTGTGTGTGTGTATCGGTCTCATGGCTGCATGCTACTTCCCTCGGACAGCCCAGAGAGTGTTTTCTCTGTAAACTCTCAACTTTGGGCTCTTCCTTTCCTTGGGTGCCGCCTGCTGGTGAGCTGAGAGCCCTTCACGGATGAACTCCATAGCTCCGTCATCCAGGAAAGTGAATCCTAACGTGGAATGACTCATTGCGAACCGTGCTCAAAATAAGAAACCGTCACATACCTAAGAAATCATGACTCATTAGACAAGGACTGTCTGATGGATACAACTTGGAAAAAATCCCCTATTCTATTGATTTTCAGCCTCTTTTTTCCCCCTTTATTATATGTAAGCTTAAGAGTGAACATTAAAATAAGAACAAACTCATGAGGGCTTTTGGGAGAAGTCTTATTTACATTTTAGTTAATTTAATGTTCTTCATACTTTGGGGCTCAGGATGTCGCCCAGTGGTACAGTACTTGCCTGGCATGTGCGATTCTGGTTTCTAGCTCAGTATCCACCCCCTGCCGCCCACCCGTATGCTCCTTTGCTTTATGTGGTTTGTATGTTTTTAGATAATATAAACATGTCCATTTATGCATATATTCATGTGTTTGGCGTATACACACATATGTATAAAATTCTCATTTCTGTTGAGTCTCGTTACTGAAGGATTTTAAGAGAAGGTACTGTGACTGTGCTTTCATAAACCCTTTCTGTATCTGAATCCTTCATGTACTATGATTAATTTTTGCCAGGCCTTGTGGTGCGGGCCTGTAATACCAGCATTCTCAGGGGCCGAGGCAAGAGGATCACAAATTCAAACCCAGGCTGGGCATTTTAGTGACTTAATGAGACCCTGTCTCTCAATCAGAAATCAAAAATTGGCTGGGAATGTAGCTCAGTGTGAAGCCTTGGGCTCAATCTCCTCCAGTACCACAAACAGACAAATACATATCCCCAAAAACTATGATGAGTTTTCTTTGGGTAGGTTCTAATCCATCACTCACTTATGAGTTACTAAATAAACAGGAGGCCCTTTATGCATAGAGTGACATCCATTGTATTAAGTCCTGCTTAAAGTGTTTGGAGCTATCATGTTAATAATGTACAACAGTCTACTACTATATCCTATGCTTTTGATTTGCTATGATAGGTAGGTTTCTATCTAAAGACTAGAACATTCTCATAATCCAAGTCTTACACTGTTTATTTGCAACTGTTGTCAGAAGTACTAAACAGAAGTAAATAATCAGTTGTTCAGCTGTACATGCAGGGAGTTAATGTCTTTAGTTTCAAAATATATAATAATGAACAAACCTAAGAGCCAGCTTACTTTGCTATAGTTTTCACTAGTCTGCCTGATGATGATAAAGATAATAAAAATTGACAAATCTAAAATACATATGGCACAGATAACACTCTAGAGACATTTGAAACTGTTTTTCAGCTAAATTTTCCCATAGCTTTGAGATGTATTCATCCCTGTATGTTGCCAAGGATCCTATTGCTGTGAGCAGCTTATAGCAGATTTGTGGGGTTGCTATATATAAAAAAAAACCTAGAATAAGTGAGTGGGAAATAATATCAGGGTGGCAAATATCACTATAGTGACAATTTATTTTCTGTAGGAAAAATTTGGAAGATAAAGGCAGACGCCCTGGAACTTGTGTAGAAAAAAATTTTTGCACAAAATGGAGAATACCAAAATAAAAGTCATGCTTTTTATACTGCTTTTCGTTAAGGGTACTTTATGATATGAAGTAAGTTTTAAATGTTGTATTTTGAGTGGCTTTGCAATGCACTATTGAGTTAGGATAAAATTGCAAGAGAAATTGCAAAACCCTGAGAGAAAGCAATGTCATTTCATTTCTTTTCTAGTATGACAATTCTCGATTATGCTCTTCAGAGAAAACACAGTGTTCTAGAAAAGCTAATTGTATGTCTTCTTTAATTTCATTTTATCAAATACTCTTGATCATGGAATTCTTTAAATAATAGTTTGAATCTCTTGGGTTGATCTTCACCTGAGTTTTTTTTTTCTTTTAGTCAGATGGAAAAAAGTATAATTACAGTCATCCTTTGATTATGAATTACTGGGAAATGATTTCTTTTACAACATTACAGTGTGGTAGTCTCAACCCTTGTTGCACATTAAGGTCACTTAAAGACATAAAAATGTCTATTCTCCACTTTGAATTTCTGACTAAGATGCTATAAGGTGAGAATAGGACTTTGTATATCTATGTATGTGTGTGTATGTACATATATGTGTCTGCATGTTTAAACTTGTCATGTAATTGCAATATACAGTCAGGGCTGGGGAACCCTCTTGTAGATAGACTGTTGGTACTTTAAGTGTCATCCTTGTAATTTTCAAGGGTAGGATAAGGCAAATTAAGGCACTTGGGTGAGGCTGAATCTGCTTCTAATGTCTATTTTGGAAATACAGTTGCATTGGAAAGCAGTCATGCTTATTTATTTATTTATTTATTTATTTATTTATTTATTGAGACAGGGTCTCGCTCTGTGTGGCTCAGGCTGGTCCTGAACTCACTATGGAGCCCAGGCTGGCCTTAGACTCATGGCAATCCACTTGCCTCAGCCTCCCAAGTGCTGGGATTACAGGTGTGCACCACCACGCCCAGCTTATGTAGTGCTGGGGAATCAAACTTGGGTACTTAGCGCTTGCTAGACAAGCGCTTTAACTGCAGTGCCATTCCTCTTGTCCCACTCACTTTTTTTTTTTTTTTGATAGATTGTCACTGGCAGAATTGAATAGTTGAAACAAAAGAGATCATGTGGCCAACAAAGCCAAAAATTTTGTCTCATCTTCTATAGTAAATTTTGGATTATCCCTGCTCTAGGGTATGCAGCTGGGGCTGTGGTGAGAATTGGTAAATTGAAAGAAAATTAGATTAAAATTAAGTCCAACATTTAGTTTGCAGAAATTCCCAACTTTAGTTTTGAAAGCCATATTTAGAAAGAATTAGAATGGGTGAATGCGTCTAGACTCAGTTAAGGAAGCAGTGTTTGGGCTAGAGGGTCATGAGAGGTCCATCCATAACTGCTAATAAATGTTAATAGTGATGAAATGTTAGCCTTTGATATACGGGACATACTATGATGGGTTTGTATTCTGTCTTTTTTTTCTCCTTAGAGGTACTGGGGATTGAACATGAGGGCTAAGCAATATTCTTAGTCCTTTTTGAGATAGTCTCACTTAGGTGCCCAGGCAGGCCTCAGACTTGTGACCTTTCTTCCTCAGTCTCCCAAGGGTCTTGAGATAACAGGTGGGGTGTACTACCACACCCAGAAAAGTCTTGTATTCTTTTATGCTGACCAAATCCTTAATGGTTAACCAACTTCTACTGATGGTAAGTTTTGGTAGATATAGCAAGTTGTGGGTAGAGAGGTTTTTTTTTTTTTTTTTTTTTTTTTTTTTTTTTTTTTTTTTTTTTTTTTTTTTTTTTTTTTTTTTTTTTTTTTTTTTTTTTTTTTTTTTTTTTTTTGAGACGGTCTCACTCTGTGGTCCAGGCTGGTCCTGAACTCACTTCAGAGCCCAGGCTGGCCTTGGTCTCATGACAATCCTCCTGTCTCAGCCTCCTTAGTGCTGGGATTACAGGCATGCGCCACCACACCCAGCTTATGTGGTGCTGGGGAATTGAACTAGGGTACTTAGTGCTTGCTAGGCAAGAGCTTTAACCGCTTAGCCATTCTTCCAGCCCGAGAGTGTGTTGTTGTGCCTTGGTTTTAGAGTTGTTCTCCTGGTCACTATTTGGGATTCTAATGCACCTACCACAGGAGGTGTCTCATGTGGCTGTGGAAGCCATTGTGGTATGAAACACTTGGAGAGAAATCATCTTGGTAAGGAAGTAGGCCCAATATGGTGGAGTGGAATATCTGAGTTTAAGAGGTGTTTTCATTCAGGAGAATGATGACCCCAAATAAAGACTGATAGTGAGCATCATCTGACTACCGCTGAAGGTAAGGGATGGAAGAGTGCCAGGGGTTCAGAAGCCCCCTTTCCTCTTCCCCTCATTAGAGGTATCCTGATTTTATGAAACTCCTGTCCTTTTTTGGTTTCCATTTTATTGTCTAATTTATACATTTTATACTTTGCCTGTTGTTGAGCTTTGCTTGACTCCTTCCCCTCTCAGGGTCTTTGCACTGAGTTAAATCCCCAGCCCCCTTTTTTATTGTTAAACAGGATCTCACCAAATCATTTTTATTATGAGATAGAATCTTACTCAATATTCAAGTGGCCCAGGCTGGATTTGAAGTTGAGATCTTTCTGCCTCAGCCTCCCAGAGTGCTGCAATTACAGGTGAGTGCTGCCACACCCAGCTTAAGTATTCTCATTTTCTAACACATGGACATGTTATTCTAACTAGCTTTGGCCCTGTCCTACAAGTTCAGTATTTAGTCAATTTACTGTTCAATTTAAAATCATTTTAAATTTCATTAATTTCTCTTTTGATACATTGATTACTGTTACGGTTTGGATCTGGAATGTCCCCCCCAAAGCCTCATGTATTTGGATATAATGCGATACCTGTAGAACTATGTGCTATTGGGAGGTAGGGCCTGGCTGGAAGAGGCCAGTGCTTTGGGTTTGACCTAGAGGGATTGTGTCAACTTGTTGAAATGGGGCTTGGGGGTGTCCAGGACCGAGATTTCAGGTGTGTGTTAACTGTGGGTCAGGAAATGAAGGATGAGTGTGGACCCTGGGTGTGGGAGGCCCAACTGTCAGCTTGAACTAAGTGCAGGAAGGAAGAAGAAACATTGTTACAGCTGCTTCCTGGGAAAGCTCTGGCTTTGAGTGAGTCTCCAGACATCCACTTGCTCCTACCTCACTTGGCTTTCTGTATGCAAAGCCTTGAGGCCCCTTCCAGCCTCTGCCATGTGCTTCTACCATCGCTGGCTGCCCATGGGTGGACTGTATGAGACCTGAAACTGTGAGTTAAAATATATCTTGTATCCCTTAAGTTGTAGATATTAGGTATTTTGTGCCAGCAACGAATACGAATGACAGTTACTTAGACATATTAATTCAATTTTGAACATACCTGGTTTTTTTCATCTGTTTGACAAACATCCTTAACTGTTTCCTTTAGTGTGGCTCTGCTACTGATAATTCCTTTACATTTTTGTGAGTAGGAAATTGTTTTTCTCACCTGCATTCTTTAGGTAGGTTTATTCACTGGTTATAGAATATTTGGTTGGCAGATATTTTCTTACAGCAATTTGAAGATATCATTGCTTTCTGACTTGAGTAATTTTATTTTGGGGAAGTCAGCCATCAATCTAATTGTTTCTTTGAATGCAATTTGCTTTTGTTCTCTAGCAACTTTTAAAATTGCATCTGTGTTTTTGATTTTCTGTACTTACACTATGATACAATTAACGTGAGTTTCTAGGACTTCTTGAATGTGAGAGCATGCCTAATATATTTTATAAAGTGCAGTCATTTTCTTTCCCTGTTGTTGGTAGCCTATTTTCTCATTCCTCCCTCTCTGAGACCTCAATAAAATAATATGTTAAATGTATGTCTTCCCCCCCCCATTTTATTGATATGTATTAGTGCAAGATTTAAGGTTTACAATGAAGTTGAGGATTTTGTGCACATATGTATCTTGTCAAGATGACAAAG